>CAUYLG010074853.1:0-18468 GCA_963573385.1 Cacajao melanocephalus
AGTTGGGGAGAGATAGCATGGGGAGAAATGCCAGATATAGGTGATGGGGAGGAAGGCAGCAAATCACACTGCCATGTGTGTACCTATGCAACAATCTTGCATGTTCTTCACATGTACCCCAAAACCTAAAATGCAATTAAAGAAAAGAAAAAGAAATAGCATACATATTAAAAAGTAAGAATAAAACTCATTATTTGTATGTAATTTGAATATCTAGAAAATCTAAGAGGGTAAATTGCAGAAAAAATCTATAAGGTCACCTCTACCAGCCCCATAAAGAAAAAAGGTGACATTTGTCCCATAAAGAAAAAAGGTAAATAATTTCTAAAGAAATGAAATAAAGTGTTCAGAAGAATGTTGGTTGATACCTTTCATTATTTGGGGCAAGTTCCAGGCTTCCTGCATCTTCTTATCTTCACATCTTAAATAGAAGTGTGATACAATATTACCTGTACCTGCTCATATACAGGCAGCATACAGTTGCTCTGAACTGATTAATTTAATATTTCGTTCATAAAAATGAATAGCCAACCAAGGGTTACCATATACTTGGGGGAAATCACCAACAAAAGGAAAAACCAACATAAACAAACAGAACAATTGACTATAGAGCAAATGGACAACCCAGGAAGCATCATTAAACATTAAAATAATTTCACTTTCTCTCAGAAAATTCAAGAAGAAACTTATATCCATAAAACAGGAGGAAGATGCTACAGAAAGTCAGAGAACAAAAAAGAGTTCATGAAAACTAAAATAAGTAAGTTAAATGTTAAATTGAAAAAAAAAAAAGGAAAAGCCAAAGAAGTTTCTCAAGTATAAAACAAAATACAAGAGATAGGAAATATGAAAGAAAAAACTGAATATCTATGAGGTCAATCCAGGAAGGTCAACATCCAATATGCATTTCAAAACAGTGGAAACAGAAAATAAAGGAGAAAATAATCTAAGAAATATTAGAAGAAAAGTTCCCAGTATTGAAGAGAGCAGAAGGTCTTCAAATTGAAGGGGCCCATGGAATGCCAAGCAGAATAAATGAAAAGAGATGTGCACTAGACACATCCTTATGAAATTTGAGATTGGTGGATATAAAGAGAAGCTCCTACCTGTTTCTAAAAATTTTAAAGGATATCTACAAAGGAATAAGGATAAGATTTGTGTGAGGCTTCTCACTAACAATACTGGATAGCAGAAGGCAAAGACAATGCTTGCAAAATTCTAAGTAAGAATGGTTTTTAGCCTAGAATTCTGTACCTAGCCAAACTGCTTATAATGTGAGAAAATGAAATGGAAAAATTTTCAGATAGTTAAGGTCTTTGAAAATTAGCCTCTTTTATATTTTTCCTGAGAAGAGTAGCCAATTGATACGGTGAATAACACTGCTTCTTCTCACAAAACAACAATAAAACAAATAAAAAACCCTAGATATGTGGTGGGGGGGAGAGACAATAAGAGCATTATTCAAATATGGGGCAAATGTAAATATACTATGATTCTGAATAAGAAGAAAAAATGATGTTTGGCCTTGACACTAGAAACATTCTACTTAGAATAGTGCAAGTTTCTTGACATAGAATTGCATTCCCTGTATTACTAATTGCAGCTGTAGTGAATAAGGGTTACATAATTTAACACAGCAGGTGCTGTTTATTCGATCTCCATTTTCAGAATCAATCAAATGCTATTTATTTCCTTTTAATGTTTAGAATCAATTTCTACATGAAGCACGAAATACTTTGAACTCCAATTGCAGGACAGGAATATAAATGTAATAATATTGGAGACAAAATACTTGAAAACTGAAGAAAGGGAGACCTGGAAGGAAGAGTAAGGACAACTTCTTTATGGGGAATCAAAACAGACATCTAAAGAGGACAGCTCAATAAATAGAGATTTGGAGATAGTATTTAAAGTTATAGGTACTCAATTACAAAATAATAGCAAAGCCTGGGAACCAATCCAAATGCCCATCAATGAGAGACTGGATTAAAAAAATGTGGCACATACACACCATGGAATACTATGCAGCCATAAAAAGGATGAGTTCATGTCCTTTGCAGGGACATGGGTGAAGCTGGAAACCATCATTCTCAGCAAACTAACACAAGAACAGAAAACCAAACACCACATGTTCTCACTCATAAGTGGGATTTGAACAATAAGAACACATGGACACAGGGGAACATCACACACCTGGGCCTGTCGGGGGGTGGGGGCCTAGGGGAGGCATAGCTTTAGGAGAAATACCTAACTTAGATGATGGGGTGTTGGATGCAGCAAACTACCATGGCACATATATATCTATGTAACAAACCTTCACCTTCTGCACATGTGCCCCAGAACTTAAATTATTATAATAATAATAAAATAAAGATTAAGAAAACCCTGCACCATAGCCAAGCTCCTTTTGGAGAAAGGGGAGCTTGGGCAGGAGCACTCACAAGCCCAAGTCCCAGCTCCAGGCACTTTTCACAGGACCAGAGGCCTGGTCATTTAGAAAGATTAGGAAATAGCCAGCTCATCAGAAGATTGCAGGCAAGAGACAATGTGAAGGCAAACAGTGGAGAGGCGCCGCAAGGGAAGGAGCGCTGAGTATTATTTAGGATTACAGTCCTTTGTAACTCTCCGTCCCTGCCCATCCGGGACTCTCATCCTGGGAGTCTAGATAACTCCCAGGTTTCAGGCTGGAGGGCAGTTCTCCAACTGAAACAAGGAATACTACAGGGAGAACAGTGTGGAGGTAGTGCAGGAGGATAATTGTTATAGGGTTCAGTTTTGTGAAAAGTGAACTATAGCACTTAAAGCCTACACAACACAACTTAGTACCAGTATCCTGTAATGGTCTTTAATAATCATTTATGTATTATTTTTGTTTTCTCAGATAGGCTATAGCCTCTGAAAAGGCATTTGCTGTTCTATTTGTACATTGCTTTACACAAAGTGAGAACAATAACTGTAAGAGTATAATAATAGCTAACATTCACATACTTACTATGTGCCAGACACTTTTCTAATGGCTTTGCATGTATTAACTGATTTAATGCTCCCAGCAACCTTGTGAGGTAGGTACTTTTATTATTCTTATTTTACAGATAAGGAAACATCTTGTCCCAGTTAAGACAGCTAATGTTTTATACTCTTTTCACTGCATTAAATATTGTTCCTGAGGACCATCAAAAACATGTAACATTCCATCAAAAACATGTAACATTCTCACAATCATAGACATATATATTTAATATTTTATCTCTGTATTTATTTATGGGACCACTTTGGGGCCAGAGTCTTGAAAGTATTAAAATTCTGAGTACCAAAGAAATTAAAAATTTTTTTTTCCAAGATGGCAGATTGGAGACAGTGTTAGCATGCCTCCCCAACTTGGAAAGACAAAATAGTGTGTAGAGATTCACACTGTGAACTTTTTTTGAAGAAGCAACATAGGAACTTAACAGGAAAACTAAAAAAAAACCACAGACCCTTTGAAAGAAGTAGGAGGCTACATCCTACACCAGGAGCCAGGCAGAAAACAGTGAACCTGCTCTACATTGAGCATACTGCTACTACAGCCAGCAACTGAGAAAGCCAGCCTCAAAGACTATCACCAAGGAAATCACACACAGAGGCTTCGCCCCTGAAGGAACCCAGAACTTACAAGCAACTATAAACACAAAGTCACATCCTCAAGGAAAAAAAAAAAGAAATAAAAAAAAACAGTCAATTCCAAAATAAACTCAAAAATAATTAAAAGAAATAGTCTACCTAAATGAGAAGGAACCAGGAAAATAATTCTGGCAATATGACAAAAAAGGGTTCTATAACACCCCCAAAAGTGTCAGATATTTAAAATCTTATTGTGTTACAAGATGATTATTGGCATACAATACCAACCAATATTGAGCCATTACAAAGTATTCTAAATGATTTGTTAATAGTGTCTTTTGTTACATATTTTACATGTGTAGTAAAAGGGACTGTTTTCTTCCTTAGAATCCTGTTAGAGATGATGAAGAGATTAGTGAGGAAGACCTTGAAGAAGACGATGATGATATTGAAAACATCCTTGAAGAAGAGTTCCCAAAAAATGAGGAAGAGATGAGTGGTGAGGAAGATGAAGAACAGGAAACTGATGCAATTGAGCGCCTGAGAGGTGAACTGGCAGAAAAATTTGAAGCAGAGACTCATAATTTACAAATAATGCAGGTTATTACTTTTCCTTCACTTTTTATAATTCAAAAAGTAATATTTGAGAATCAAACAAAAGCAATTTGGTTCGTGCCATTTTTTTAAACATTTCAAAAATGTATATTTTAGGGCTGTATTCCCTTTTATCAGTACCATTTAACAATTATGTAGTAAGTCCATAAATTAAGAGCAATGTGGAAGCCAAAGAGGGTCAGAGTAAGTTTAGTCACCAACACGCAGCCACTTGGAAGCGGAAAAATATTTGTGTTTTGGAGTGAAGTAGTCAGTCACCAGCAGTGTCTACATGCTGTGACTGACTACTACCAGCCTTTTTCCCACTAAATATATTTACTTTTATGATTTTTCTTATCAGGATGAACTCGAGAGGTATTTGATGCCAATAATTTCCATTAATGGAGCTCGGAAAAATCACATTGTACAATATACATTGAATATGAAACTGAAACCATTGGTGGAAAATCGTGCAAGCATTTTTGAGAAATGTCATCCAATACCAGCATCCCTTGCTCAGAAAATGCTCACCTTTACCTACAAGTATATAAGCTCATTCGGCTATTGGGACCCAGTAAAGGTAATAAGCAAAAGCATCTGGAAGCCATGTTATTTCTTTATTTTTTTAAGGTATGTCATTTTTTTAGAAGGAAAAACACGGGATAATTTCAAAAATTATAAGTATTGTGTAGTAGTCTCATCTAGCTATAAAAATACTTTGGAATTTAAAATGGAATCATTAAACTTTCAGCTTTTGTTTTATCACCAACCGTATAACATAGAGCACACACCTCCACCTCCGCAAGTTTCTCCTTATCTCTAGAATTTACTCCCATCCATGAACTTCACTCTAGCCCAAGAATTGTAATGTTGACACTACCATTGATCTATAACAACTGTCCTGAGGTAGCTCTTAGGGAGGAGCAATATTACCATACTGTTTCATACCTACTCTGTCAAGTCCAGGGATAGCTGATGCTTGCCCATCTGATGCTATAAAAAGATATTCAAACCTAGCATTGATCAGTTGCTCAGTCTTCATCATCACCAGTGTGAAGATGTGGGACCACTCCTTCAACTTCATTCCTATTCACACCTTAGGCTGCCTTCTATGAATATTTTTCCCTTTCATGACAACTCTTAATATTTATGTGAGTGGAATTTCAACTGTACAAAAATATAGAAGAGACCCCAGTGGGATTTGCCCTACCAGTATACCCCCAAAAGGTAATCCAAGAACCCAATTGTGTTAGTTACCTCTGGCTGCCATAACAAAATACTACTGGGTAGCTTAAACAACAGAAATTATTTTCTCACAGTTCTAAAGGCTAAAAGTTCACGATGCCAGCAGAATTGGTTTTTCTGACAAGGCAAGGGCTCTCTCCTTAGCTTGCAGTTGGCCACCTTCAAACTGTGTCCTCACGTGGCCTTTCCTGTGTGCCCACCCTGATGTCACTTCCTCCTCTTGTAGGGACACCAGTCCTACTAGATTCAGGTTCCATCTTTCTGACCTCATTTAACCATAATTATCTCCTTTATTAAAGGCCCTGTCTTGAAATACAGTCACTTTGGGTGCTAGGGCCTCAAACAGAAATTGAGGATGTAAGGGAGAGACAATTCAATCCATAACATCACTTAGGAATGGACCTCTTTGTAAGGATAAAGTTGCCTGTGAATAAATGCAAACAACCTTAGACTCTTTGACAGACACATTCAGTATACACTAAACACACTCTAGAGGAAGTAGAAGGACTATAATTGTCATAAACTGAAAGCCAATTAAGAACTATTACATTGATTACATATGGGTGTAAAATAATGCATACTTTTCCACATTTGTTTAATATTAATCTTTGATTATTCATTTTCTTATTCTGTAAGGAAATTTTTTTTTCTTATGTTACAAATTGTTTTTTTCAAATGTATTTCAGGGAAGTGCTGTATAAATTCAAACTAACTTTCAAATTCAACTATGTGTATGTTGCAGCTAAGTGAAGGAGAGACAATCAAGCCAGTTGAAAATGCAGAGAATCCAATTTATCCTGTAATCCATCGTCAGTATATTTATTTTTTATCTAGTAAAGAAACAAAAGACAAATTTATGAAGAACCCAATCAAATATATCCGCCAACCCAAACCTAGGCCTACTGTGCCCATTAGGATTATAATTGTGGGGCCTCCAAAATCTGGGAAAACTACAGGTGAGCGTATGTTTGCCTTTGTTTTTCTCAAGCATAAAATAATCCACTTGTAACTGTAGTAGGTTCATTACCCAATGCACATGGCAGGTCGATTCACCAAGACACTGGCTTACAGCAGAAAAAGACATGTAATCATAGGGCAGCTGAGCAAGAAGACAGGAGGAAATCTCAAATCTGTCTCCCTGAGGAATTTGGGGCTAGGGTTTTTAAGAGTTTTGGAGTAGGCTGAATTGAAGTGCAAAAATCATTGATTGGTTGAAGAATGTAGGGTGAAGTCATGGGACAGGGAGATGAAGAAACTGAATTCTCCTGCTGTTTCGGTTCCTCTGTGGGGGTCTTTAAACTGGTTGGTGTCAGCTATTCTGCTGGCATTTATGTTTTGCTTAAGCAGTTCTTTAACAAAAGCCTTATTCTAACATCAGAGATCCTATCTATCTTAAAAAGCCTTGTGAATCTAACATCAGAAATCCTACTTACAGGAATGATGGGGATGCCAGTGGTCAGTAACTAGTCTATGTGACTTTCAGTTACAAAGAAGTGTGTCAAGGTATAGGCTGATTCAGGCTTATTATAACTGTATTTCTGTCCAGAATTCTTGTTAATCCTGTGGGATGACTTCACCCTGAAAACCAGTGCCTCTTCTTCAGAAAACCAACTATCAAGATTGACTCAAAAAGAAATATAAAACCTAAATAGACCAATAACCATCGAAGAAAAGGCATTTGAAAATATAACCCAATTCTGAAATGGCCGAGAATCAAATTGTTTTAGACAAAAACTATAGCAAATTTTCAAAGAATTAAAAACTCAAGAGATAATGCCTGTATTTTATAAGCTCTCCCATAGCAAGGGGAAAGACAGTCAGTTTCCCAAGTTATTTTTATTTTCTTTTTTATTAAGGCATATGGTTCATACAGTCAAAAAGGCATATAGGATACAAATCCATTTTTTAATTAACATGACCCTAATATCAAAATCTAACCAAGATAATACAAGAAATTACAAAGTGATATTCATAATTATAGTCAAATATCCTAAGTAAAGTATAACAAGTATATGAAAATATTTTATAACTAGTCACAGTGGCTCATGCCTGTAGTCCCAGAACTTTGGGAGGCCAAGGTGAGGGGATTACTTGAACCCAGGAGTTCAGGACCACCCTGGGCAACATAGTGGGACCTCATCTCTATAAAAAAATTAAAACATTAGCTGGGCATGGTGGCACATGCCTGTAGTCCCAACTACTCAGGAGGCTGAGGTGGGAGGATCATTTGAGTTCAGGATATTGAGGCTACAATGAGCCATGATTGTGCCACTGTACTCCAGCCTAGGCAACAGAGTGAGAGCCTGCCTCAAAACAAATAATAATAATAAATCAGTTATCTTAATCATGGCTGGAAAGGCATTCGATAAACTGTATTTCTGTAATGTTTTGTGTAACTTTGGACTTTAAGGCAAATAGTCCAAAATGTGGTTGGTTGCAGTATTTCAAGATGACATGATAACAATAAGAAGAGTGGATGGTCACAATGAGAACGGAATGGAAAGGGCAGATACAGGATATATTTCCAAGGAAAACAATAAGTCTTAATGACTGACTGAATAGAGAATGAAGAAGAGAGATAAGGTCAGAGATTAATTTGTCACCAGGAATAATAAAAGGGAGTTTTATATTCCAGCTCTTCAGATGAAAAGTTTATTTTGGCTTTATAAAGTTCTTAACATGACAAAAGAGTCTATAATTGTTAGAGGAAAGGGGTCCAGAGTCAGTCCCCTGGGTCTTGCACAAGAAAGAATTCAAGGTGAGTCCATAGAGTACAGTGAAAGCAAGTTTATTAGGAAAGTGAAGGAATGGCTACTCTGTAGTTATTTCTTGATAATATGCTAAACAAGGGGTGGATTATTCATGCCTCCCCTTTTTAGACTACATAGGGTAACTTCTTGATGTGGCCATGGCATTTGTAAACTGTCTTGGTGCTGGTGAGAATGTTGCAGTGAGGACAACCAGAGGTCACTCTCGTGGCCATCTTGGTTTTGGTGGGTTTTGGCCGGCTTCTTTACTGCAACCTGTTTCATCAGCGAAGTCCAAAATGGCCTGTATCTTGTGCTGACCTTTTATCTCATTCTGTGACTTAGAATGCCTTAACTGTCTGAGTATGCGGCCCAGTAGGTCCCAGCCTTATTTACCCAGCCCCTGCTCAAGATGGAGTTGCTCTGGTTTGCATCCCTCTGACATAATCATACCCTAAATGTTCACAAAGATAATAATATTTTCCAAAGACAGCAGAACATTGACATGCAATGGTGAAAATATAGACTATCTGATATCTCAGATATTTCCAAAGACAGCAGAACATTACATGCACAAGGTGAAAATGTAGACTATCTGATATCTCATTTTTTGTTGAAACGGTGGTTGATTTTTAAACAAGGTGTCAAATTTAAGAGTTTAATTATGGTTAGAACTTTCAAAAAATAGATCTGGTTCCAGCATTTGTGCAAAGCTGAGGTTACATGCTCTGTGGCTCTCACAGGAACTTCCTTGTTGGGTGGTCCTGATGGTGGTCTCTGGTCAGTTAATCACTGTCCTCATGGGATGAGATGGTTTCTGAGTATTCTCCACCCACTGCTGTCTCCACAGTGTTCAGGCAAGGAATATACCCATAACAGAGCACACCCACATGTACTAGCTACTGGAAGCCATTTACCTGTCTGTGGTCTCACTTAGGAGAAGTCAATATGAGTCTTCTTTCAGCCAATGGCAACATCTATGTAACCTCGGACAAATCAGTTCCCCTCATCTATAAAATTGAGATTTCAGTATCCATTCCACCCACCTGATGAAATAGTTAAAAATACCAAATAAAGTCACAGAAGAAAAATTCTTCATAGGCTAAAAGTCACTATTAAACTGTCAAGTGTGCCATTATACATTTTAAAAATTATTTTCTAGAGGATTAACTGAGATCTAACCATATAGGGTATGCTATGCTGATTGCAGCATGGAGTCTGTAATAGACAGACAGGGGAATGATACAATTCGGTAAAACAGGGGTGTTAGATTGTTATCTGGGGCATATTACCAGATATTAAGAGTACAGATAAGATGACTTGCAAAGCTCTTGAAAATTTTTGCCACCTCATGCAGAAGAAAGAAAACCCTTAAAATTGGTTTGTTAAGGAAAAAAAAAACAACAAAAACCAGATTTGGCTCATTAACCAGGTCTATCAGCCACATACCTGAAGTACTGATAATGACTGACCTTTAACAGTTATTAATTCCATAAAATATGGCAATTTTAATTTTTGAAATTTAACTGAGAAATGTGAAAATTAGCTTGCTGTTGATATCATTAGACAGAGTCTAAAACTAAGATTAACTGATAAATTTATGAAATGAAATAAATTTAGAGTTTTGTTTTTTTCACTACCTATTGGGTACTATTGTTATGGGATCTTTGGGTTGGATCTTTTCTGGCTGGAAACTTCTGTGGCTGTGGCAGCTTTGCCCAAATTCTTGTCCTGCATCCAGGAAGAATGAGGTAGGCAGACAAGTGAAGGGTGCACAAGACAAAGATGAATTGAGTTTTACAGCAGCTTAGAGGAGACCCACAGTGGGTGGCTCCTCCATGTAGACAGGTTATCCATCCAGTGTTTAGTTCTCAGCAGAGAGGAGGCCCTGGAGAGGGTGGCTCCTCTCTGCAACTGGTTGTTCTGTCATCTCCAGCTATCAGCAGAGAGGGTACTCCTCTCTGCAGCTGGTCATCCTGTCATCTCTCTGCCCTCTTCGTCCTCTGTTCATCCTCTGCCCTTCTCTGGCTGAGCCCAGGACTTTTACGGACCTCAGAGGGGAGGAAGTACCTGCTGGGTGGTCCTGGGTAGGCCTGGAAGAGGTACCACGAGTCCCCACTCCTGTCTATGGACTGGCAGCCTGGTCCCCAGCCTTCAGGCCCTCCCTGGCCTGAAGGTGAGGCCTTACTGGGGACCTACCCCCTTCTGCCCAGGAATCAATCTGCCACCCACTGCCATTTATGGCCCCTGGAGTTTGGCCCTAACCCCTGCTCAGAGATGGGAGTAGGACCAGCAGCAGAGAGAGGCCAGGCAGGAGGAACAGAGACAACCCTGAGGGTGGGGAGGTTCCCAGGACCCCAAGGATCAGGCTGCAGAGATGCAGAGATACCTGGGTCCTGTGCCTAGGAGAACTCCCCAAGCTGCACCCAGGGAGCTCCCACCCTGCCAACTCAGAAGGGGCATGGTTTCTGCTTGTCCCCAGCTCCTGCCTACTCCATGGAGCAGGAGGCCCAGAGCTGCAGCTGTGGGTCAGGTGGCTGCAGCTGCACCTAAGAGGGCAGATCCTACCTGCTTCTGGCTGCCTTAAAAGCACAGAGACGCTGGGACCCACAGCCGCAGTTTGGGTAACTGTAGCCTGCCCAGGAGGGCGGGACTCCTGCCTGCTCCATAGAGCCGGAGGCCTGGGTATGCAGCCTGGTTTGGGCAGCTGCAGCCACTGCCATCACTATGTTCGCTACATGGGGGGACGGGATCATTAGAAGCCCAAACCTCATCATCATGCAATATACCCATGTAACAAAACTGCACATGTTCCCCCGCATCTAAAAAACTTAATTTAATTGAAAAGTTTTATGTTTTTCAGTTGCCAAAAAAATTACAAGTGAATATGGCCTAAAGCATATATCAATAGGAGAAGCTTTGCGTTCTGTACTGAACAATCACCCGGAAACAGAGCTGGCACTTATGTTAAATTGGCATCTTCATAAAGGAATGACAGTACCTGATGAACTGGCTATTCAGGCTTTAGAACTTTCTCTGATGGAAGGTGTGTGCAGTACTGCAGGGTAAGTGAATGGGGTCAGAGGATGGGACAGAGGGAGTTAAATCTTTCAAGAAACTGCTTGCTAGTGATTTAAAACACTTACATAGGGCTTAAAGCTCTTGTAAAGTGTGTAATCTACTTCCCTCAAACTCTGGGCACCTATATAGTTACATATATGAATTTTCTGTCAAGCAAAAACTTGGCTTGAATATTCACATGCCAGATTAGCAGGCAGGCCCCTTCACTCTCTCCAGCAACCCCTGAGTTGTCCAAAAGCCTTAGACTTTCACAAAGGAGGCTGATGTGACTTCCACATTCCAGGAGTGCTTCTCACTGCCTCATGAAATGTTGGAAGAGCGGCCCTCCCCCATCCCCCAGGTGCTGGTCTAATGGAGATGGTCTGTGTCTGGCCCAGCTTTCTGCACAGGTAGCTGTGCCTCATCCCTAACACTGCATTTGGACAAGAAAGCTATGCACTTGAGCTGTCTCTTCAGTTTACACTTCTCTCTTCACCTTTGCTCCTCCAGCACAGCCACGAGCCACACGAAATAGTAAAAGCCCTCCCCATGAAACCTGAGGCCCTGGTCTTGAGCACAGGTCACTGATCTAGAACCCCCCTGATGTACTCAAGGTTTTCCATTAGGAGCCTCCTTGCCCTTCCTTGTCTGTGACCCATAATTATGTTATTGAACAGTTCTCCTGAGTTCAGTTATTGGGGAGCAGCTTTTGAGGTGTCAGACTTCATCCCCAGAAAAGGCCCCAGGACTTACCCAAATTGAGTTACCTCCTCCTTGGAGTTCAGCTTTGCATAGAAAGGACCTCAGTGAGGCAATTGTGGTTGAGTCAAAAAGATTTCATTTCACGTTAATACCAGGACAATCACTGCTCATTCACCCTGCATTTCCCTAATCCTGAGGGTCACTCAAGTGACTCTTCACAGGATAAAGAAGTTGAGCTACTCTTGATTAAATAAACAACAACGGCACCCTCATACATTCTCTATGAAGCCAGCCTAGCCAGCAGTCCCCTCTGCTGTGGAATTGGAGGCCAGTGCCTAGAGACTCGGCTGTTATCAAAGAAAAACTCCAGCCAAATTAAATTTAAAGGAGTTTAATTAAGCAATGAAAAATTTGCAAATCAGGCAGCCCCCAGAATCACAGCAGATTCATAGAGACTCCAGCACAGCCACATGGTGGAAGAAGATTTATAGACAAAAAAATGGAAATGGTGTACAGAAATTGGCAGTGAGATACAGAAGCAACTGGATTGGTTACAGGTTGATGTTTGCCTTATTTGCACATAGTTAGAACACTTAGCAGTCTATGACTGGTTGAAATATGGCCGATGGGATTGGCCAGGACTCAGTTATTGTTACTGGCGTATACTCCTAAGTTAGGTTTTTAATCTTGTCTGACTATTAAGCTAGGTTGTGGTTCATCTATAAGAACTCAAATATAGAAGTACGGCCATATTTAGTTTGCTTTAGCAGCCGGAAAGGCACTGGCTTTCCGTGACTTAGGCCAAACCAAGCTTACTAATGACCATCAGCCAGCATGCCCAGCTTGCCCCCACCTCACAGGGAGTTTTCTGACCTTGGGGGCCACTCCTCCTAGAAGCTATAAACAACCTTTTTTTTCCCTCCTCTTAGTTTGATAGTGACAATCTCATTATCTCAATCTATTGAAGTAGTTTAAATTCTCCTTGTCATTTCTGCTCAGAGGCAGGCATCGTGGGTCCTGATGGAATGATTCCCACCCAAATAATATAGGGCCACTCTCACCAACTCTCCCCCAGCGGCACTCCCAGCCTCCTTACAGAGCATTTACTACAAAAAGCAAGCTTAGAGCACACTTTTTTTCCACATTGTTTTATCTCTTACTAAAATACTACTTCTTGAGCACCTAACATGTACCAGGCCCTACTCTAGTTGCTTTACATACCTGATCTCCAATCTTTAAAACAACTCTAAGAGCTAAATATCATTTCCTCTCAGAAAGTTCAAACCAGGTTTTAAATCTAAAATTATCTGCCTCTAAAGCCTATACTCTTTCATGTTTAGATTAATAGCACCAATTGAACACAATGTTCAAGGTACTGTGGGTGTTTTCTCTCAAATTCTGCCAAAATCCATCTCCAGCAGGGTGAGTGTAGAAATTCAGAGCTCTCTCCTACCCCCACCTTCTGAACTGTGTTTGGATGTGTCCTGCCCACCTCATGGCTCTTGGCCTGACTGAGATTAAAGATGCAGAGATGAAGAGAGCAAAGCGTGAGGAAGATAAATTGAGTTACATAAAGAAAAGCGTGGGGCTACTCCTAAAGAGAAGACAGAAAGGAAGTATGAGAGAAAAAGAAATGTGGAATTTTTTATTTTCATGTTTTTCCTTGTTAGTGTTGTCATCGATGGATATCCTGTAACTAAACATCAAATGAATCTCTTGGAAGCCAGGTTAATCATTCCCATGGTCATCTTTGAATTGAGTGTGCCTTCCAAGGAGATTTTCAAAAGATTGCTCCTAGAAAAAGAAAATGAACAATGGTAACGTACACGATGAAGACAACAGAAAAGGAATAAACTTTAATAATGCAGGCAGGGAAAGTATGTTTTTAATGGCTTTTTCCATTCCTTCTCTGTTTCGCTGTTAGGTTGCCTTATCCATTGCACAACAGTGCACAAATTATAGCTGTCAAGAATGTAAAGTACCGCAAAAATATTGGTGAGATTAGGCAATATTATCAAGAACAGCATCAGAACTGGTATGTGATTGATGGATTTCACAGCAAATGGTGGGTATGGAATGAAGTTGTTAAGAATGTTCAAATGGTGAATAAATACATGCAGATATACCTGGAAAGAATAAAAGCAGGTGAGAAAACATTTTTTAAAGTAGAATAAAATATTAAAGTGTAAACATGCCTGACTCATGTAACTCATGTTACTATAATTCATTCCATTTGAACATGAGTCAGGCATAACTTGATCAATATTTTATGTGTATAGTATTATCCAATTATTGTGATGCTATGGTCTGAATATTTGTATCACCCAAAATTCATATGCTGAAACTGAATCCCCAGTGTAATAGTATTAAGAGGTAGGGCCTTTGGGAAGTGGTTAGGTCATGAAGACTTGCCTTCATAAATGTGATTAGTGCCCTTATAGAAGAGGTTTGAGGGAATCTGCTTGTCCCTCCCACGTGAGAATACAGCAAGAGAGCACCATCTATGAGGAACAGTGCCTCGCCAGAAACCAAATTTTCTGGTACTTTGATTCTGGATTTCCCAGTCTTCAAAACTGTGAGCAATAAATCCCTACTGTTTGTTAATTACCCAGTCTGTAGCATTTGGTTATAGCAGCCAAAATAGACTATGACACATGGGCATGTTTGCTGTAATAAATGACTGCTGCTACCCAAGCTATCATTTATTGAATGCCTATGTGAATCTAGGACATAAAAATAATGCATGATCTCTCACTAAAAGGGTGTATAGTGTTTGGCATAGTAAGAAGCTATTTTTCAGAATGTGTAGAGTAGTTATATGGGGCCATGATTGCAAAGTGACACTTGGCAAAATTTTATTTAGGAATCTAGAATTAAAATTATTTTTACTATTTACACTATTATAGTATGATACAAATGTTGAGTCCATAAGAAAACTAAACTTGCAATTAAAATGTTTTTATAGAGATTGGGGGGTGCTGTCTTACTTTGTTTCCCAGGCTGGTCTCAAACTCCTGGCTTCAAGCGAGCCTCCCACCTCAGCCTCCCAGCTGTCTTCATGCTTATAAACTCAGCTGAGTTTATAGGTGTGAGCCACCACGCCCAGCAGCATCCTTCATTTTATCCAGCAACTCTAATCAAGGGATACACCTGTGGACAATTCAGGACAGTCAAATTGGGCAGAGGGGAGAAACTAACCTGTAGGATGGTGGGAGCAGAAGCCCTCAGTAGATCCTGGGGAAACACTGGTGTTGGGATGGACCTTCAAAATGTCCCCAAACTGAGGGGAGGGTCCAGGTTTTGTATCCTCCCCACCCCCACATCGGCCTGTCATTGACCACAGGCCACCCTGGGAGGGAGTATAACTTCTGAAATAAACCGTGACAAAGGGGCAATTTCCAGTCTGGCTGTGAGCCATCAGCACCATGAAGCCCAGCAGCTGTGGGATGAATGTGTCAGCCCTGCAGAGGGAACTGAAGATCCACTACATGATTCCAGTGCCTGCCTCTGCCACAAACAGTTTCACCTCAGTGAAGCTGGCCTGTTCTCTTCTGCTTCAGTGCCCACCTGATAATCTAGCCTGTACCTGATTGTTTGAATTTAGTTTTGGTTTGTTCATGCTCTGCTTCCTTTGTATACTGTTCAAATGATCCTCCCCTACCAGGAGGCCAAGGTTTACTCTAACCCAGCAAGGCTGGGGTTAGAGGATTAAAGAGATTTCTCCTGCCACGTTCCAGAAGAGGGTACATAGACATTGCCAGTTGTCATCAAGAGTATCCCAATAATTAGAAAAAGAGACATTTGGGTGTCTTTTGAGACTTGAAGTCACATGATCCTAAATTACCCTGTCAGGATTGGTGAGGTTCAGTACATGTAAGCTAAAGAGCAACCTAGGAATAGGTAGTATTAGAATACTATAGCACCACATAGTATAATATATTTTATATTATAATACTATATACCTTAATAATACTATATATTATTGTATCATAGTACTAAATATTATCGTACCACTATAATATCATAGTAGTGTAATATTCTTTGTAGAAAATCAATATTGGGGCTTCTTAGCCTTTTCATCTGTGCCATAAGCAACAGACAGAATAGTGTATTTGTCATCTATTGTTTCGTAACAAATTAGTCCAAAACTTAGCAACTGAAAATAACACACACACACACATACAGAGTTTCTGTGGGTCGGAAATCTGGACACAGTTTAGCTGGGTAGTCTCTCACAAGGCTACAGTTAAGGTGTCAGCCAGGACTATGGTCTTTTCTGAAGGCTTAGCTGGGAAAGAGCCCACTGCCATGCTCACGAGCGTGATGTTGGTAAGATTCCGTTGCTTGAGTGTTACTGGACTGAGGACCTCAGTTCCTTGCTGGCTGCTATTGGCCAGAGGCCACCCTCGGTTCCTTGCCACGTGAACCTGACCAAAATGGCAGGTTTCTTTATCAAGTGAACAACCTGAAAAGGCAAGAAAGAGTATCCATCCTTTGTAATTGTTTTACTTAGGGCTGCTGTAACAAACTGCCACAAGCTGTGTGGCTTAAACAACAAAAATGTCTTGTCTCACAGTTTTGGTGACTAGAAGTCCAAAATCAAGGTGTTGGCAGGGCCATGCTCTGTCTGAAGATTCTAGGGGAGGATCTATTCCATGCCTTTCTCTTCATTTCCAATGTTGCCAGCAATCCTCGGCATTCCTGGACTTACAGACACATCACTCCAGTCTCTGTCTCTGTCATCACATGTCATTCTCTATGTGTGTGTCTTCGTTTCTTCACATGTCATTCTCATTTCCACATCTGTCTGTGTGTATTTCTCTAACCCTATTTCCAAATAAGGTCATATTTATAGGTATTGGGGGTACTTCAACATATCTTTTTGGGAAATATAATTCAGGATATAATGGTAAACTAATCTTGGAAGTGACGTCCCCTCACTTTTGCCATATTCTATTTATTAGAAGCAAGTTACTCAGTCCACTCCACACATGGGGCGAGGAGATTACACAAAGGCATGAACACTGTCAGGCAGAGATCAAGAATACCACTAGAGTCATGTAAGATCAGCCCACCCTGTGGCTTCCAGTGATACACATGATGATATGGTGACAGAATTCACAATCAGATTTATGTTCAGATTAATCGGGCAGTTGGGAATGTTAAGTAACAATAATTTTATGTGGTAAGGAATGGTAAGGTTCAAAGTCACTTTGTTTTAAGGCTGATAATGCTCCCCTAGAAAGCCTTCTGTTAACTCTGTGCAAGAGGCACAAAGACATTGAGGAGATCCCACCCAGCTGGCTCTCAGCACTTCAGAGAAGACCAGAACCTACTGATAAGGTCAGGATTCATTAACGGCTGGTGTCCTTTCTTCTGGGACTCAGAAGTCAAGTTGGGGTTTCTTTTTTTCTTTTTTTTTTTTGAGATGAAGTCTCACTCTGTTTCCCAGGCTGTAGTGCAATGGTGTAATCTCAGCTCACTGCAACCTCCACCTCCTGGGTTCAAGTGATCCTCTTGCCTCAGCCTCCCAAATAGCTGAGATTACAGGCATGCGCCACCACACCTGGCCAATTTTTGTATTTTTAGTAGAGACGGGGTTTCACCATGTTGGCCAGGATAGTCTCGATTTCCTGACCTAATGATCCACCCACCTCGGCCTCCCAAAGTGCTGGGATTACAGGCATGAGCCATGAGTTGGGGTTTCTAATTGACCTCTGTTGACTCTGATAAGTCTTTGATGTTACCATTTGGAAAATACTGTCACTTTATCAGTTTATGTCCTAAAAACTTTGTTTGGAGTAGTGCTGATGCCACACTGATAATTCTTTGCTTTCAAGAGATGAATGGAGGATAAAAGCCAATAAGCCAATGGTTTTAAACGTCTGACTTATTGAAGGAGGGCTGTGATTGCTTAAAGGAATGCCAGTTAATGAAAGATTCCTTCATTTTGTGTATGTTCCTTTCCCCCTCCCCTATTCCCTGTTTAAAAGCAAAATTGTGGAGAGATTGCATAACGGAAACCTCTTTGGGCATGGTTTCGCAACCATCTCCTTTTCAGGATTACATCTGGCCTTTTGAAGAGATGGAAATGGTAGTTGGTATCAGGGAACATCATCCCCTGGACCCCCACAGCCTCCGTCCCAGTAGAGGCAGGCAGATCAGTAAGGCAGTCATGTGACATGACACAGTTCCACACCTCTGGCCTGAGATTCCAAAATCCAAAAACCTCTAAAAATCTCAAGTTTATTTATAAATCATTTGAGGGCAAAACTTGACGTGAGCTGACATATGGCTGTTTACAGTTTTTTTATCAAACCCCGTAAGTGGGGAAGGGTCATCCTATTTGGTTGGGGAAATATTATCTTACAGATTACAGGGTGCTGCTCCAGACTCTGTGAGACTGTGATGTATCTCTCCCCTCCCCACCCCCTCCGTCCCCCCCCCCCCCCCGGGCGCCCCGCCCCCCGCCCCGGGCCAGGCCGGGGCGCACGCGGGGCCCCGCGGGGGGGCCGGGGCG
>CAUYLG010074854.1:0-21325 GCA_963573385.1 Cacajao melanocephalus
GAGAAGCACCGCACCGTGCCAGGGCACCAGCAAAACAGCCATGCTGGCCAGAAGAGTCACGCCAGCGACCCGTGTGGCTCCTCCGCTGGGTAGCTCCCAGTTTGTGGGCAACAGAAATTCGTCTGAAATTGCGGCTTCCACTCGCTCTCTGCACTTTCACTGGGAGCTACAATCCTGAGCTGTTGCTAATCGGCCATCTTGGATCTCTCTCTGCCCGGTGATGAAGTTTTTTCTATTTCTTAGTTTTCCTTTGCCCGATGCCCCTTCCCCACAGAGCTGGACCTTCCTGGTTCAGCTGTGCTTGCTGTGAAACTCTCAGTCCTCTGCATTTCCAATTGCTGTTCTCCTTGTGGGGCTGGGACCAGCCGAGCCCGACTCAAAGGGCACCCCATCCCGTATACTCCTCACCGAGAAGCACCACGCCGGGGTGCCAGCAAAACAGCTGCGCCAGCCAAAAAAGTCGTGCTGGCAACCTGTGTGGCTCCTCCGCTGGGAATCTCCCGGTCTGTGGGCAACAAAAATTCGTCTGAAAGTGCGGCGTCCACTCGCTCTCTGCGCTTTCACTGGGAGCTACAATCCTGAGCTATTGTTAATCGGCCATCTTGGATCTCTCTCCCTCCATTAATATCTTTTTCTGTTCTATGATCCAATCCAGGGTACCACATTGCATTTGATTATCATCTTAGTCTATTCTATGGCAAATTCCTCAGTGTTTTCTTGTCTTTCATGATCTTGATACTTTTGAAGAATACTGGTCAGTCATTTTGTAGAATCATCTTCAACACAAATTTTCTCATTATTGAATTGAGTTTACTCATTTTTTGGCCAGAGTGATGTGCTGCATTTACCCATTCAGTTCAACCTATTTTTTACTGATTACTATGCATGCTTGGATAGACAAGCTGTAGAGTAAATAAAACACTAATCTAGCAGTAGATTTACGTATTAATGTTCACCAAATTACTTGTTGACGTCTGGATTTCTATTTTTATGTTTCATCCCAAGTGAAACAATAGGCTTTCACTTATTAAACTGCTAAACATTTCCTAGCCCCGCAGGTAGGGTAAGAAAAAATCAATTTCCATTTTAACTCTCACAGAGAACTAAATTTAGATTAAAATATCTAAATCACAAAAAATCATTATCTTTTTGTGGGTTATCTTTATTTGTATGCTAAAAAGAGTTACACAGTGTACTAAATCTTCATGTCTCTTTAATTCAGTGCTCATTTTGAGATTAGTAAGGGAAGTTAATAAGGAGGAAAATATTAAATACAGTTGGCACTCCTGATCTGCAGATTCAACCAACCACAGATCAAAAATATTTTTTGGGGAAAAAAAAACAAAAAACAAAAAAATCAATCAAAAAACAATACAGTATACAAGCATTTACATGACATCACATGGTATTTGGTGTCATAATTAATCTAGAGATGATATGAAATATACATATAATCCTGGCACTCTGGGGGGCTGAGGCAGGAGGAACACTTGAGCCCAGGCATTCAAGACTGGCCTGTGCAATAGGGTGAGACCCTGTCTCTACAATAAATTTAAAAAAAAAATTATCCTGGAGTGGTAGGGTGCACCTTCTTGGGAGGCTGAGGTGGGAGGGTCCTGGAGCCCAGGATGTAGAAGCTGCAGTGAGCTGTGATGATGCCACTATACTTTAGCCTGGGTGACAGAGCAAGACCTTGTCTCCAAAAAAAATGAAATAAAAATATATGAGAGGATGTGCATAGGTCATATGCAAATACCACTCCATTGTATTAAAGGCACTTGGATGTCCTCAGATTTTGCTGTGTGTGTGTGTGTGTGTGTGTGTGTGTCTATGTGTAGGCCCTAAAACCAATCACCCACAAATACCAAGGGACATCTAATCTGTTTGTGGCAAGAGCAAACCTAACCAGACAAGGTCATAAGAAAAAGGAATTATTTATTTTCATGTCCCTGAAGGTGAGAACTATTAGTTTCTTTGATATTCCCTAGAACATTGAACAAGCATCCCTGAATATAGTATTTTAAAATGTTTTAAATTATTAAATTAGGTTTTTCCAGAAAGCCTTATGTGAATAATTCCAGTGTACTGTGATTATCTACTCACTTTATTCCAAATATCTTTTCAGAATATGTAATATTGACTGTCTACTACTATGCCTTCTTGTACTTACTCTTTTGTAACTGTTTTCATCTGTTAGCTTTGTCTACTCTAATAGGCTTAAAACTCCTTGAGGGTAGAAACCTTGTCAATTTCTCTCACAAAAGTGCCTACCACATTACTACATCTACACATGGAATCTGACAATATGAAGAGTCAGGGCTTTATTCGTGAGAAAAATTAGGTGGAAAGAGCATTTTCCTCCCTCAAACTAATGAAGTATAAAATTTCAGAAGCTCAGAGGTAACAGTAAATTAATTTAAAAGATTACAATTTTTTTAGTCTTTGTAGTTATAATTTTGAATTATTTTCCCAACAACGGTGGCTTTTTGGATAGCAAATGTCCTTTCCTTAAGACTTGTTATTATTTTCAAATGTACTTCACAATTTCTCATAATCTTCAAAGTCAAATGTCACAAGATATAAATATATGTTTAATGCTGAATAAAAATAAAGTGTCTAAAAATTATGACAAATATATGTTCGGTTGAACGTATCATTGTTAATAACAGAACATACTGAATCTTATATGCCACAGTACATTATAAAAAAACAAATTTTCTTCTAATGAACCTCAAAGAATCATTTTTAAAAGATCACAATGCAAAATGTTTTAATAATTTTCCATTATTACTAATTAAAATTTTACTACTCAATGTATATCCATAAAGATGACTCAAATATTACCATATCCTAGAGATTGCTACCCTAGAACGACATACACACTCATACATACACATACCCAAAGACATTCTAAAAAAGTTACTCACAAACAAACCATGTTCTTACATCGGTCTTATTTAAATTTGAACACTTTGAGAAAAACTCAAGTATTCTGTGACATTTAACATTTAGGCAGGAAGCAGAAGTAAAAAGGACATACTAAATTCTAATTTTGATTGTAATAAAAACAAGATTAGAAACAGGTAGAATCTAGAGATGAAACAGAGCTGATGATTAATCTCCACAGGATGACTTAGCAAATGGAAAAAAAAAAGTTCTGAACAAAGAATGAGAATGGGAAATCTTTGTATTTTTCATACTCATCCTCTTTCTCCTCCAAGCTCCTGGATTTTTTCCACGCATTAATAAGAAATTCAAGTGGCTAACCTGGATTTGTGATGGTGAAATTGCCATTTTTGAGGAAGAAGACTTACGGAGAATAGAAGGGAAAAAAAAATCTGGCACTCAGACATCTCTAATGGCAGTAAGATTATTTTATGACAACAGGTCTATCCTTCAAATACTATGAAGTAGACTTTTGAAATTATTCTGACAATTAGTGATGAGAAGTTATAAAATATTTCAGTCACTACCATAATATCACAGATATATAAAATTTGCTATTTTTGCTACAAGGAGAACAAAGTATTGTATGGCAATCTGTAGAAACATACCTACAGCTCTTACACTGAGCTGCTCCTTATTTATTGATATGTAAGAACCTTTACTTTAAATTTTACAGTGAAATAAGGACATATTTGACTATAGATTAGGAAAATAATATATTTAGAATTTCTAGATTATGGTATATGGCACATAACAGACAACTATTATTATATAAATTTGTTAGCTTTAATTGCCTATTTATTCAGAAGTCACAAGTTTCCTCAGTTACGTAGACTTTTAACCAACTAGATGCAAAAGATATTTTAACTTGATATAAGCTAAACAAGTTTCCTTGCTTGTGACAAATGTATACGTATGTTCAGAGGTAAGAGAGAGCAAAGAGTGGAAGAGAGAAAAAACATGGTGTGTTACTAACAATAAGAAGAAAAAAATCCCCTCCCAACTTAAAGCTTATTGTTTTGACATTAATTATGTTATATAAACAATTACTTCCAACCACATAATTCATTTTTTTTCAAGCTTCATTCTATAAATTACCTGATCAATACTGAGTTTTTTTTGGTTTAGAGATGTTTCATGAGGGGAAGGGAAAAAAATCAATTTATATTTAAATTCAGTAGATTCAGTAGAGCTTGCCAAGAAACCTCCCAAATAAAGGCAAGCATGGATGAAGAAACGCTTTTAGAAGAAAAACTTTAGAGAAATCTACAAATTCTAATCTACCTGTACAGTTATACTCACCAGAAAAGTTGATCCCACTGCCTGCAGTAAATGGAACAATAGAAGTATTTTTAACTTTACCACATATTTTGATGTTTACTCAAGATTTAGACATATAATGAAAACATGGCAATCTTGGCTACTATATAGTATTTTTAACTATTACAAAAATATGCAAGTGCTGAATAAAGAAATGTAAGCAGTAGATTGTTTCAAATTAAAACTTCATATGGTTTTCAATAGGGAATAGCTAAGAGATACACAAAGATAATTAAATATTTTTTTTGACCTTCAGGAAAAGAACATTAAAATATTAACAAAACTTGTCTTTGATATAATGACAAGGAATTTTTTGTTAAGTTCAATTTCCTTTGATAACTAAAAAATTACTAAAAAAGATTAAATAGGGAGTACTTTGTCACAATTTGTACATTTATAGTAAACTGTGTTAGTATCATGACATCTACCATACATATTAAAATAAAAATTGAGATAGTTCAGATATTTGTAGCAGTTTTAAATTTTTAAATTCTGGAATAATCAATTGTTTAAAATAATCAAATTTTGTAATTCTAAGTCTTCTGAATTATTATGTCAAATTTACAAATGAAACTTTTATCAACTTACTTGGTTTGTAGAATATATTAAATGTATCAATTGATCTTACCATCTTTTCCATCTACGGATTTTGACACTTCAATATCAAAATTTTCCTGCATCTGCTGGCCCCTAAAACACTTGAGATGTTCTTGCTCAATTAAATTACTTTCTTCTTCTTCTAGAGGCTGCCAAGTGCCATCAATAAACCACTGTCCACGCATTACTGGTATTTTATCAGCCTCTGAAAAGAGAAATCACAGAATTATACATTTTAAGATTCAATCTCCCCAAAAAGAGACATAGTATCTACAATCTCATATTTTGCTACTGCTGCCGCAAAAACAGATATTCATGATCCAATACAATTATCTGAAGTTTTATTTATATTTATTTATTTTGAGATATGTATCTTGCTCTGCTACCCAGGATAGAATGCAGTGGTATAACCACAGCTCACAGCAGCCTTGACCTTCTGGGTTAATTTTTGTATTATTCTGGAAGAGATGTGGTTTTGCCACGTTGTCCAGGCTGGTCTCAAACTTCTGGGCTCCAGAGTTGTGCCCACCTTGGCCTCCCAAAGTGCTGGGATTACAGGTAAGAGATGCTGCACCTGGCCCATTTAAAGTTTTAAAATCGAGATTCTGAGGCAGAGTGTATCATATTCTACAGCATATACTTTTACTTATATTAAATATTACACCTAAAAATCACTTTAGCACGAGAAAAATAGATGGGCAGCTATGTATGTAACTGACACCCTGAGTAGCCAAAATTAGTAGGCTAAGGAAAACCAGTTTCATGCAAGGCTCTGGTGATAGTTTCAATGTCTTAGAAAATATTAATATAAATTCCAGAAATACTGTTTAGAAATAGTGTGTGGTAGTAGTGTGTTGCACTTTGGAGACTAGAGGCTCCTAGTTGGTATACAGGATAAATGAAAGTATTATATTAGTAAATATTTCATCTACTTCAGTGGAAAAAAATCAAAACAAATTTTCCTGGCTAGCTTTTCTTTGATTAAACACTGTCCCTAGAAACCTAAGACTTTTAATTGTTATTTAAAATAACTCACAACTGTCAGCTAGGCTATCCTGAAGTCTTTAAAGCTATTTTTTTAATGAAGCAAAAATAAAATAAAAACAACAAAGGCCTAAAAGTAAAATGCAAAATGAAACAAATGAATGTAACTACATAGAGTGCTGGTGGTTTAACTACATAAAGAGAAATTATTTCAAGTGACTTTAAAATTCTGTCATTTATACATACATATTTGGAAATAAAATACAGAAAAAAGAAATGCAAACACCTTAAACCTTTTGCAATAACCATATTGTTAGTAATACTATTTTTATCATTAATTTGAAACTATAGGTTAAGATCAATGTATTAATTTTATTAATATAATTAGGAAACTAGATTTTAAGCATAAGACAAAAGAGATACAAATATAAAATTCAAAGAAAGAAAAACACTTGTAATCATAAATTTTTATTAGAAATGTCAGCATGGACTAATGATGTAATTCCTCTTTGAAAAATGTTCTAGAAAAGGCCTAGAATCAAAGACAAACCCAGTATAAGTAAGCACTCCTACTATAAAGATTGTGATCTCTAAATATCATTTCCCATTAAAAGGAATCAAGAGTCCTTGAAAAAAGGGCTAATGTCAGGTTTGGGACAGGAAATATCCTAGATGATCTAGAAACATCTTGTCATACCAGGTTTGTACTGTGACGTATTTAAAATTCTTTATTATGTGTTTCTATTGCTACTTGCATTCTCCTATATTCTGCTACAGTGATTCTGACATATTTAGGTGTTTGCTGTGTCATTTGGTACACAGATACTAAAAAATATTATAACTTCATTGTGAACTATGCCTTTAACCATTATAAGTATACTCTGTCATACTGAATAGTTTTTGCCTGGATTCTACTTTGTTTATCAAAATGGAAACTTCTGATTTCTTATTTTTTCCATTTGCCTGTAATAACTTTACATATTCCTTTATTTTTGGTGGTTGGAATAACTGTTTTATATGTCTCTTACATAAGGCATAGAATTGGGTTTTGCTTTATGAAGCCACTTGAACATCTTAATAGATGAGTTAAGCCCACTTATGTTTATTAATATGATTGACATATTTGAACTCAACTCTATAATTACCATGTTTGTTATTCATACTTATTCTTTTTCTTTTCCTTTATGTGGTAGTTCTGCTATTTTTGCTTTTTTGTACTTTCTTTTGGTATAAGTAGAAAAATTTTAATTTTTTGTTCCAGTGGTTCTCTCTCTCTCTCTCTCTCTCTCTCTCTCTGGTGGTGGTGGTGGTGGGGTGTGTTTTAGAGTATCTCAAATCTCCTTTTTGCTTACCTTACCTTTTATTATCTGGTCATTTCATTTAAATGGTATTGTATGACTCTCACGTATTACCCTATATTGCAGAGAATGATCTTATTCTATTTTTCTCTGTTCACCCACTTACTTTTAGTTTTTTTCTTTTTACTTTGTCAGAACATAAAAAAATTACACCATATCCCCAATAATGTTTTAAGTCTTGGATTTACATTTAAATATATTAAATTCTCACCACATTTCCTAAATTCTTATGTGTTCAAACTGTTTATCTGATACTCTAAAGACAGGATGGCTAGCTTGTGCTTTGTTTCTTTGAGTTTTTAAAAATGGGGCTCTACTGTAGCCTTCCTTTGAATACTGTTCTTGGCCAGGCACAATGAGTCATGCCCATAATCGCAGCACTTTGAGAGGCCAAGGCAGGTGGCTCACTTGAGGCCAGGAGTTTGAGACCAGCCTGGCCAACATGGAAACCCCATCTCTACTAAAAATACAAAATTTAGCTGGGTTTGGTGATGCATGCCTATAATCCCAGCCACAGGAGGCTAAGACATCAGAATCACTTGAACTAGGGAGGTAGAGGTTGCAGTGAGCCGAGATCATGCTACTGCACTCCAGCCTGGGTGACAGAGTGAGACTAAAAAAAAAATTATTGTTCTTAAGGAATTTGATGTAAGCCTGATTTTCTTTATTAATAATACAATATTTTTCCCCTTTCAAGAGGCCCAGAAAAACAGTCTTTAAAATCTAATAGTTTTACTAGGCTGTGACTCAAAGCTGTTCTGTATTGATCTGTCAATAAGGCCTTTTAATATGTAAAATTTCAATTTTCCTATTATTTCTGAAAAATGTTCTTGAGTTATAGTTTAATTAGTTCTATTCCAGTGATTTGCTTTTCTTCCTTAGGAGCTCCAATTATAAGTATGTTAGGTCTTCTTTTGCCTGTATTGCATTTACACTACTTTTTACATTCTCTTGGTTGTTTTTCTACCTTTTATCAGTGGCCTGTATTAGATTTTTATTTGAATCTATTCTCCTATGGGCACCTTGTAATTAATATATAGTAGTCCCCCTCATCTGTGGGGGATACATTCCAAGACCCCCACTGGATGCCTGAAACCTTAAATAGCATTGAATCCTACGTAGAACGTTTTTGCTATATACACATACTTATGACAAAGATTACTCTATAAATTAGGTGTAATTAGAGATTAACAACAACTACTAATAAAATTCAACAATTATAACAATATGCTAGCATCACTACTCTTGCACTTTGAAGCCATTAAGTAAAATAAAGGTTATCTGAACACAAGCACTTCAATACCACCACAGTTGATCTGATAACCGAGACGGCTACTAAATGACTAATGGGCCAGTGGCATATACAGTTGCATATCCTAGACAAAGGAAAGAAGTAACTCCCATCCTGGGCAGGATACAACAGGATGGCTGGAGACTTCATCACACCAATCAGAAAAGCACCCAATTTAAAACTTGTAATTATGGCTGGATGTGGTGGCTCATGCCTGTAATCCCAGTACTTTGGGAGGCTGAGGCAGGAGGATCACCTGAGATCAGGAGTTTGAGACCAGCCTAGCCAACATGGCAAAACCCTGTCTTTACTAAAAATACAAACATTAGCTGGGCATGTTGGCGTACACCTATAGTCTCAGTAACTCAGGAGGCTGAGGCAGGAGAATCGCTTGTACCGTGAGGCAGAGGTTGTGCTGAGATGAGACTGTGCCACTGTACTCCAGCCTGGGTGACAGAGAGACTCTGTCTCAAACAACAACAACAACAACAACAACAACAACAAACTTATAATTGCTTATTTCTGGAACTTTCCATTTAATATTTTTGGACTCTGGTTGACTGTGGTAAACAAACTGCAGAAAGCAAAACCACAGCTTTAAAGGGGGATTACTGTAGTCTTCTGAGATGGCTTTGCCTTTCTCTTCAGTTTCTTTCCTGAGTTCAATTAAATCTTGTTGCATTTCTTCCTTTTTCTCTTTTTTTTTCATCTCAGAGTTTGAATTTCTGCTTCTAAGTCTGTGGTTTTTGTAGTATGCTCACAGATTTGTTTGAGAATATTTTATTTGGTTGGAGCACTGAGATGCACTTCCCCTTTGTATTTGCTTTTTGGGGAAGAAGTTTTATCAACTGAAACACTTTCATTCAAATTTCTGTATTCCTCTTAAAGTAGCTTTGTATAGCATTTAATTCATTTCTATTCTTGAGCATTTTGTGAATAGGGTTCTTGGGTATTTAGTTTAAGAGCATTCACTTCTGCAGATTAGTAAAGAGAAGTGCCTATAACGGATGTGTTACGGTGGAGCTGCTGGGTGAGGGAATAGGTTGCCATGCCTTATTTCTCTTTTATTTCTCTAGGAGCCTCAATTCTCTCCTCACTTCCTTCTTTGCACTTGCTGCCATGCCTCCAAGAGGTATCATCTTTTCTCTGTCTCTTCTTCTAGAAGCAATACTACTCTGAAGCTGCTAATTCTGGTCCCTCTCACTTTCACACAGCTTCCTGCAGCTAGTTATATAAATTACCAAGTCCTAGGCTGGTCTTTGTATTTGGCAATGTCGGGGATTTTTTCTGAGGGTGATTTTGCCTGTGCTTTATTTTAACCTCTGTTCCCTTCTCCTCTTTTCTCAGTCCCTTAAGCCTCTCCTTACTCAACTTTTCCCACTCACAGGTTTGTAGCAGCAAAAGGAACCACTGTACTCTGCTATTTCCTTACACAAAGGTAATTAAAAAATTCATGGTATCATCTGTCTTGTAGTAGTGCTCAAAGTGTGAGTTTTGTATGGTTTGTGTGTGTGTGCATGTGTGTGGAGTCCTTTTGTTCTTGCAGCTTTTGGGAAGGACATGTGGAGAGATTTAGATTTGGACAGTTGCCATTATCTTCTAGACCCAGAAGCTCATCTCATTTAAGTATACTCTTAATAGGCTATTCATCTCCCAACTTTACAAATGAGTAGGCTGAGTCTTAGTGAAACTAAATAATTTGCTTTAAAGCACATAGCTACTAGTAACGTGAGAACCAAGATACCAACCAAAGTTTGAGTTTAAAGTTCATTCAAGCTCTACTACACAATACAATCTATACTCTCAAATAGAAAAAGCGTATTTTCAGCTCTCATTTAACTCTCGCCTCCTAAGAAATAGAGGTTCCTTAGTTGTGTTCAACCAAAAATAGTCATGAGACATCTTAGCTTCCTGGAAAAAAAACCTGAACAAAATAGAACACACACCGATTTTTCCACCTTATTCTCTATCACAGTGAATGGAAATCTGACAGTATTTAGGTGATTACCAAAGGCAGAAATCTGGGAGTCATCCAAGATGCTACTTCCTCAAGTACTTCTTACAACTGGACACTACGTACTGTTTATTCCATCTCCTAAATCACTCTCAAATTCATCCCTTGCTTATCAGGCCTACAGTCATTGTCTGAGTTCACACTAATCATTTCTTGCTTGTATTATTTCAGAAGGCTCCTAGGTAAACTCAGTATCCCCGGTTTCAACTCTAGAACACCCTCACCACCATTACCCAATGCCTACTCACAAACATGTATATATGTATGTACATGCACATACATTCAGATTCCCTTCATTTACTCTCTCCTCCTTAAAACCCCAATCCATCTTTTATTGAGCTGCCAAAGAACTTTTCCAAAATAACAAATTGTGTTATTCTAATACTCAAATTTTTTATGGCTCCTCACTGCTTCCCAGATAAACTGTGAGCTCCTATGAATGGGTTTCTAAGTTCTTCATGATCTCTCCCTTGACTGACGTCACATACTGATGCCACTTTAGGTACACATTCATCTAACATTTGAGTGTCTACCAAGATCCAGGCACCATGGTAGGCTCTGGGATACGTAAAATAATGTGAATTGCCCCTGTGTTTCCGTGTCAACAAGGACGGTTGCCAGAATGTGTTGTGTTGGGTCTTACTTCTGTACCCTGCATATGCTGTTCTTTCTATCTGGGATTGCTTTTGCCTATTTTCTTTCTTTCTTTTTTTTTTTTTTATTTTTGAAAGAAAGAAAAAGAGAGGAAAGAAAGTGAGAGTGAAAGAAAGAAAAAAAAGAAAGTGAGAGAGAAAGAAAGAGGAAGAAAAAGAGGGAGAGAGAACGGGATTCTTGTTCTATTGCCCAGGCTAGAATGCAGTCTAAAAATGGGTATTAAAAACCTCTTTTTTGCCATCTTTCCTTGACCCTTGCCTGATACCATGCTAATTGGATAGCCTTTACTCTTCAGAACATTCCTCCTAGGCATACTCAAAATTTTGCATAGGTCTTGAAATAAGATTCAAAATTACAATATTTCATTAACATATCCTAGTTCAAATTCTAAGGCAGTCCTCGTTTTCCCACTAAGCAGAGAGAAATCCAAACTCTCCCCCTTTTCTTCTCTCTCTGTTGTACATACATTATATACACATGAAAGTTATGAAATTACTCATCATCCAACTATGACATCATGAGGAAGGATTTGTATTTTTGGTAAATTCCTGGTGGCTTATCAAATTTTACATGCACACCTGACTGTTCCTTATTAATAATTATTTCTGTATCTGTTATGTATACCTTACACAAGAGTAGTCATACTACCTTTGCAAATTCAAATTATTTGTGTCTGCATATAAGTATCACTTTGTTGCCATTGATTGACATATTAGATTATTTTAAATTTTATTTGAATGCAGAATTCCATGGTTAATAAGTACAGTTATCTTAATAAATTTTAGATTTCTAGATTCTAGAAATTCTAGATTTTTAATTCTCAATAGAGCAGTGAAAATAGAATACTTTTTTGTCCTGGTAGTAGTAAAGACTTTTTTTAAACTTTTATTTTATGTCAGGAGTACATGTGAAGTTTTGTTATATAGGTAAACTCGTGTCACAGGGGTTTTGTGTACAGATGATTTTGTTACCCAGGTACTAAGCCTAGTACCCAGTAGTTATTTTTTTCTCCTCTCTCTCCTCCTACCCTCCACCCTTAAGCCCTCAAGTCGGCTCCAGTGCCTGTCATTCCCCTCTTTGTGTCATGAATTCTCATCATTTACCTCCCACTTACAAGTGAGAATGTGAGGTATTTTGTTTTCTGTTCCTGTATTAGTTTGCTAAGGATAATAACCTCCAGCTCCATCTATGTTTCCACAGAAGACATGATCTCATTCTTGTTTATGGCTGCATGGTATTCCGTGGTGTGTAAGTACCACGTTTTCTTTATCCAGTCTGTCATTGATAGGCGTTTAGTTTGATTCCACATCTTTGCTATTGTGAGTATTGTTGTAATGAACATTTACATGCATGTGTCTTTATGTTAGAATGATTTCTATTCTGGGTATAAACCCAGTAATGGGATTGCTGGGTAGAATGGTAGCTCTGTTTTAAGCTCTTTGAAGAATCGCCGCACTGCTTTCCACAATGGTTGAAGTAATTTACACTCCCACCAACAGTCTACAAGTGTTCCCTTAAGACTTGTTTTATTATTTCTTTTTGTAATTTTTTTTTGCTATAATCTGACATCTTTTAGGGGAAACAACCTTTATATCATTGTTTAATGCTTTCTTCATACATACTTTTTGAAATTTGGGGGGCTTAATGAAATAAGGAAGAGTTGTTGTTTAAATTTGTGAGTAGTAAAACACCAACTAAAAGCATTAATTAAAGCCTCCCTTCACTTTATTCAAAAGTAACCAATATTTTGTGTTAAATAATTTCTGGGTTTCATGGAGCTGGGAGAGACCTCAGTGGTCATCTAATCTTGTCAATTCACAATGTGGAAAACTAATTATCCATTTGTATCTATTTGTATACATCAATACTTTTTAAATCGTTTTCCCATAAACCTCCTAATCCTTTCTCATATATTTAAACTTTTCTCTCCTTATAACATTGCTTTTCCTTTGAATACAAAGTCTCTGTCTCTCATGCATCCTTCCTTTCTGACCCTGACTCTGATATTTACTCCTGTCCTTTCTCTTGGCCTTCTTCTTTGAGGCAGTGTATGCATCTAAGTTAATGTGCAAAGAGGCTCAATTCATCCTGATACTTATTTAACCCCATATTAAGATACTTTCATATCACTCCTATTCCCAAGTTATTCTGAAGACTTTTAGTTTTCTTCCTGAATAGGAAACCTCGAGATTATATAGTTTGTCTTTTTTTATTTTTTTTTATAGATAGATATTCTTTGGTTAATAAACTTCATTATATCACAAACATTTAAGGATAGTAGGCTATTCTCTTCCAAACTGCAGCTGTTATCTTCAGCAGGTTTTGTGCACCACCCCGCCCCCCGACTATATTCTGTTGTGTATTTAACATTTTTATCAGACAACTTTAAGTAAAGCATTATAATTGATCTAAAGTCTATGACTCAATTTAAGATAACCCTGAGCAGTAACTATAAATCTCTTGCTTGTTTAATGCTGTGCCATATATCAATAACAATAATAACAGCTAATGCTGGTGATCTTGAACATGTCTTTAAATTAAATATTTAATGATTAGTTCTACCTCTATCCTTCTCTGTTTGGATTAAACAAACAAACCAAAAAATAGACACAAGTCATACACAGAATCATAATACAGATTTCTTTTTTTTTTTCTGGTAAATCTAGACTATAGAGCTGCCACCACAGTCAAATTTCCTGACACCTGTCTTTACAGAAAGTATTTGAGGTGACCATCTAAGAAGATAATTGAAGTTGACATTTGGCCAGATGTATGGGGAATCAACATGCTTTATACCCACAGGAAGAAGTAGGTTTGACCTCTAGAAGGCAAGTCATGGACTGTATCCTGAATGGTAGCAGGAGCAAGAAGGAATCTCTCCCTCTTGAGCACAGGATATTGCAAAAGGGGAGAGTTACTCTTGCTTCATGTTTTTCTAAACTTTACCAGCCATGTAATCTTCCTGTCTGATGGGAGAGTTATTGAGAGAGAAAACTGTATTCTCAATATTTCTGAAAAGGCAGTCAAACTTAATTTACAGAAACATCTGGAGAGGGAAAGATAGTCCCCACTTCAGTAACTAATATTCAGTGAGCACTTATTATGCACCAGGCACTGTATGAAGTACTCCATCTTCATAGTGTAAATATAGAAGACTTAAAAAATTATCTAGCATTTCTTTCCCCCATATTCTGCTAATAAACCTTTTCTTCCTTAGCAGAACTAATCTTATCTACTCCATAGAGTTCTAGTGGAACTTCCAAATATGTACCTACTGGGGAAGATCTATAGCCCAAACTAGACCATCAATAGTTCCTCACTCCCCTCCTAGGTGCAGTGATTTGTTCAAAGGGTGAACATGTGCCCTGAGCATTTGGAATTTCAAATCATGTTATCTGCAAATAAAGTTAAATTTATCTCCTCCATTTTAATATTTATACCTTATTTTAGAAATTAAGTTAAAGAATTTATAGTCTAGCTAAAAATAGGCATTGGTTTTGAAGAATTATCAGAGATGATAATTCTTTTCTTTGAAATATTAAAACGATAAATCATATTAAGAGATTTTCTAATATTCCTAATCAGAGCTTATCTCACAGCCAGACACATAGTAGGTGCTATTAGCTAAAAACATGGATAAATTGAAGAAGAATTGATAGGCAATTTGGTGGATGTTTTACTTATCACACATGGAATAAGTGGCTATGAACGCAGTCTGTAAACCTATTCATGAGAACAGAAGCTCTCGAAATTTTTAGTCATAGATTTTGCAATTGCAAAGATGCTGTGCTTTGTACCTGAAGATTGAATGTTTCTTTATATTTTATGAAAATGCTTTATTTGATTTCATTTAATCATTAATGTCACTATTAGCATAATTTAACATGTTACGTTCCTGGAAATCTTTAATTCCTCTTTCTGATAATCTACCTATGTTTTCTTCTTTTACATAATTCCCATAGCTTCACTCTTCATTTGCAAGCCATTAAAATTACATAAACAAAGTAGACTGGAGGTTTATTTGCCTTTAGCTGTTGCTTCTGCATTTTTAAGATCACTTTCCCTCTGTGGCCTTCTGTAAGTTTACAGGCTTACTAAAGACTTCATTTTAGCCAATTTACTAGAGACCTATTTTCCCTACAGGGTAACTATAAATAAATATAAAATTATATTGGAAAATAAAATCATCTTAGTACACTTTGCTTAGAACATTTTGTTTCAGACTCTCATGGTGTAGATGAACAAGATAACATTTTAATATTCTGGCATTCCTGTGATCCTTGGCAAGTGTCATCATTTTTATTTTGTGGAAGGGGGAAGAGGGACGAGAAGTAAACACCATTTGCCTTAAGTTACATGGACTTTATCTTTACCTGAGTGAGACAGACACGAATGCCTGGCTCCTCTGCTCCCTGGATCATCTTTATGATTTGTGTCTACCTGAGGTATAATACTATATACAGTGCTTCCAGAGGTTATTCTCAGGTAAATGCCTGTGAAGCAATAGTGTATTTGATCTATGTAGATTGTTGTTATTGAGACTATGATGTTTCATTAATCATAATCTATTTGCATGTAATCTTCAATGCTAAAATATGCCATATAAATCAAGTATATATCACACAAAGTAATTGTGCACAATTGCTTTAGATAATTTGATTTCTAACCAAATGTAACACTATGTCTGAATGACTTTGAGGTATAAGAAGTTTAGAAGCTGCAGTAATTAGTTAGTGGGTCCTATATCACATTAAAAGGTTCAATTAACATTGTACAGAAATAAATAGGAGTTACTATACTTACAAATTTAGGTCTCTCTTTACTTAATTACACTGCTAGACTCTCAAAATACTTTCAGAGAAGAAAAAAAAAAACAAAAAACTTTTGTGAACAAATCTGTCTTCATATTTCTGTCAGTCAATATTTTAACTTCAAAGAGATACTTTCTGTAATCATTGTATGATCTTTGCCTATATAAGCTAACTTTCTTCTTTCTTTTAAATAAGAAAATTCTTGGTTTATTCAGTTTTCTATGTACTAAATAATACAGTGTTTTGGAAAGCACCTCATTGATTTTTTTGAGTGAGGTTGTTGGTTTCAACCTTGAATATAAGATTATTGTTGAAATTTAAGTGTTGAAATAGTCACTGTGAGGAATGTTGAGAACAATTAAAATTTAACTGAAATTCAGGATGAATTGTTATTTACACAAGATATAAGCAATTTAGAGATACATGTAACACATGGCTTCTGTCCTGATTTTTTCCTTCGCCATATTGAAAACCAGTATTTGCAATAAGGCAACATTGATTTTTATCCAAAGACAAAAAGCTCTTCTCCAAATCATAGCACCTCCAAGTTAAAAACAAAACCAAAAACCTCTTAAAACACTTATCGTAAAGGGTGCAAGTCTTGGTTTTCTTTTTTCACTCCTCCTACTCTAACAGAATTATATTGTATGTAAAGGCGTCAAAAATGTTCCAGCTGTAAAAGTTTAGATAACTATAAAGCAATAAAATAGCAAATGAAAGATGTGACAAAATGAATTTTATATAAAATGGTTTAGCATCAGCTATGCTAGCTGATATCTTGAAAATAATGGTTGGAGTAATGTTATATGATTTGGCTACAAGTATGTGTGGCAATAAATTCAAGTGTAGACTTCTCCTCCAGTCATGTAAAATATTGAACACAGCATGTCATTTTCAAATGATGTGTAGTGCTCCATGTAGAGAGCAAAATGACAATCTACAATAATACTTTCTGACCCCAGCTCTCCAGCAAAGCCACAGTTTAACTGGTTTATTGACAGGGTAGATTGTTATAGATTAAAGTGGTTCACAAAAGATGGCAGCTCCAATTCTTTTGTAATAGTACAACTGAGCTGTTCATGAAAACCCTTCATCCAAGCAGCTCAAAACATTGCTAATCGGTGCTTTTATGCCTAACATTTATCAGATAACTTCTTATTTGCAAGGACTTTGAAATCTAAACTGGTATTCATCAATTATGTCTGTGAGATATTCTTGCATATTTACTGTATTTAAAAGTGAGACATGAAGGCCTAGTAAGTCTCAATAAACTCTCCAAAGACATGCCATTAGACAACTTGTCCTCCAAGGCTCAACTCTGTCCTTGAACAATTGACTGATATTTTCATCTTGAGTAAGGGGGACAAATTAAATAGCCTTTTCAGAACCATTTGACTTCGGGCAAGTTGCTTCACCACTATTTGTTTCTGTCCTTACATGATTATAAATAAGAATATTACTAATTTTCATCATTGCACTTGTTTTACAAAAAGATTTATCTAATTCACATTCTATTTTGCTTTTCCAGAAAAGGTCTATGTATATCGAATATAATTAAACATTTCTTTGTTATTGCAAAACCTTTGAAGAAAGAGTTTTATTTCATGTTTAGGGGATATTGTATTTTCTTAGAAACCCAAACCCTTTGAATATTCTTCATATGTTTCTGTGGAATATTTAGCAACTGAAATCTCCTTCATTTAAAGTGTCACGAACAACAGATGGTGCCCCTAAAAAGACTAGTTTCATATGCAAGTTATTTTGCAATAAAGCACTGTCCTTGAATTGTATTCAAAGTAAACTTAATGCTTAGAAGTATGAATCAGAAAGCCAAATAAACAAGAAGGCATAAATGGAAGATAATTAATGATAATACTTACATTTAAATAATTTCATTGTCATGAATATTAATCCTTGTCAGAATTACAGATATGGAATTTTGGTATCTTTAAGGTCATACCTTATCCGTACAGTTTGAGACTCTGAATGAAAGTTTCCTATGGGACTTCTCAAGGTGGATGCAGATTTGGGATCCTTGTGTGTATTTCCCTTAACTCTTGAATGCAGTTTCTCCACCTGCCTTTAAGCTTTTCAGCTTTCTGTGACCTTCATGGCATTTATCACAGAACTTACATTTTGCTTGTGGGCCACTGACTACTACTACGGACCTGAGAATAGCTAAATTTATATCATCTTGCTATTTGATCTTCTTATTTCTAGGAAACCTGGCCATTCCATTGGCTCTATGAATATGAAATAGATGTGATTTTAAATACAGTTAAGTCTCGTACTGAGGGATGTGAGAATTTACATATTTTAAATATCCTTACTGTAGATGACTTATTGGGATATGAAAATATCTGTATTTTGAGAATATTTATTCCCTTCAGGTTTATGGTGTTTTATTTTTCTTTAGTTCCCACATCTGGTTTGTTCTGTTTCTTCCTGGACATCTCCTAGGATGCTCAACACTGCTCCCTTCTAGGCTTCAACTCTACCTACTACAGGTAAGAAAAAAGGAGTGAAACTAAGTTTTGTCTGCTGTCTAAATCTCCCAACTTTAGCGAAGATCAGTGGCAGTATATTACTAGGAAGATATTTGTTTGAGGAATTGTGTAATAATTAATTGTATGTGTCAGGTTGGAGGGTATTTTTGGATAAGATTAATAGTTTAATCTGTGAACTTTGAGTAAAACAAATCTCACTTCATAGTGCAGGTGGGCCTTACACAAACAGCTGAAGGGCCAAATAGAGCAAAAAGACCAAATTTCCTGAGCAAGAGAGAATTCTTCAACAGATGCCTTTGGATTTTATTTGCATCATCAGCTCTCTTGGGTCTCCAGCCTGTGGATACACACTACAGATTTTGGACTTGCCAGCCTCCATAATCATATGATGTAACTTCTTATAATAAATATTTCTTTATATATACATTCTATTATTTCTATTTGCTAATCCTCAGTAATATAAATTGATTCCCATTTCAACACAGAATATGAGGGATCAAGAAATGTAAGTGAAGTGGAGTAGAAAAATAATATGGTGAGAAGATTGTGGCTTTACTCTAAACTTGCAACTAACCATTCTGAGTATCAGTGGTATTGAAGCTTATCCTATAACAAAATGAGGACATTCAATTACATAAACTTAAATATTCTTGCCAGCCTTTACACAGGTGGCTACATGAATCCCTGGATGGTCTTGGCCTGAGAGAGGCCTGTAGTTTCTCTGGTACTTCCTCCATCACTATATGGGAAAAACGTACATGTGAGGGCATTTGTCAAGCATAAAGGAGTGAATGTTTATCATTAATGAATTAATCATTCATAAATGGGTAGGAAACCCATTCATCTCCTACCATATTCAGTAAAAATCAAAGTATTCAAACAATTCATTTACAAAACAATCAAATTCTTATGATAAGTAATTTTGTGTCTATGTTAGGTATTTTTAAAATATCATTAATGATGAGTTTAATAATTGAAAAAAATGACAAGAAAGTAAACCAACCTTCAAAAATGATGTCTCCCAGGGATCTGAGTTATGACCCCCTGAGGCATCAAATAGAAAGTTAATGGGAGATACAGATATAAATGCTGCTGTATCAGTGCCTTAAGCATTTCCTGTTTCCCGCTACTTGTTTTGCTGAATGGTTTTGTTAAATGATTTCTTTCTTTGCTTCCCCTCCCACCTTCCTTTCGAATTTTACTTTTAAAAATCCCTGTAATTAGTTTCTCTCTGTTATCATGCTCGTATCATTATAGACTCTTGTGTATTTGCTACGTGTGCTACTTTTCTGGAAACCAAGCAGTTTATGAAAAAGATGTAATTTATGAGAGTTTAAAGAACATGGAGAGCAAATGTGAGGATTATATAAGATTTATAAAGGTGTTCATGTTAATAAAATAGTATATATTTTTTTATCATGGTTATGTAAATGTTCATTACAATCAAATTCTAAATACTAAAAATGCAGGTATAGAAGCCATTGTTACATTTTAAGAACAATCATTAAATTGTCCTCATACTATCAGCTATAAACTGTGTGATTTGGTCTGAAGGAATGTAGCTTGGTGGCGTAAACTGGCATAGTGTGTTCTGTCTCAGTTCATTTATGTTTTGAGCATTTGTGTCTACCACAAGTGTGCAAAGCCCTGTCCCATGTAACTGTTTATTCCTGTTAAGACCCATTGATAGCCTCCCTGTGTTACCAGTAGTGGTCTGATGTAGTCTACTTGCCAGCTATGTACCTGGCCTCCCCGCGGGGGATTTGTGTAGTCATCTATTATTAAATAGTCAGCTATACATCTTGCAGCAATCCATGCTCCTCCATTTTGCAACATTCAAAACTAAGGAGACTTCTAAATTAGTCACTCAATCCATTTAGTAAAGGTTTTCCAGGAAGCCAATGATATTGATCTACAAAATGAAACAACTCCTTCACATTATGCTCCCTGGTTTTAGTAGCTTTTTTGCTTCCTCCCACCACCTTGACTACCTTGTTGGTGACCAGAGTCACAGTGTTTTCCACTATAATTTTTCCCTTTCCTAGTGGCTTTAAAGCTACAGGCTGTAGCTCAGATTGTCCCAAACCAAAGGTGGATGCAGTAACAGAATCTACCCTAACATCCTGTTTTATTTTGAACTTAGCTATTACAAATAAAAGAAAAACTAAAGGACTGTATATTTAGCTTGTTTATCATTATTTTTCATTTCCTTATGTATCCAGTGAGCAAACTACTTAGGAGTTGGGTCTATCATTTCTAAATTCTACTGGTAACTTTTACTTCTAGTAACTGATCATAGCACAGCTGCTGTCTCATACCCAAGGGGACTTGGTAGCTACCTAGGCATCAAAAGTTCATCTTTTTTTGCTTCCTCAGACTTCTCCCCAACAATGCTTTTACTATGCTTCCATGATTCAGTCGTTCTAGAGAATCCCGCTTCTGACGCTTACTGTATTATCTCAATTGATGAAAAAAAGACATGTGATGAAATTCAACCTTCATTTATAATAAAATAAACTCCCAGCAAGCCAAAAAGGGAATTTCTCCAATTTGAGGACATCTGAAAAAAAAAAAAAAAAGCCACTCTCGCTAGTCTACAATTAGCCTCACACTTCAACAGTTAAAGACTAAATGCTTCTCCCTCAACATCAGGAAGAAGGTGAGAATGTCTGCTCTGAAACTCCCCTTGAACATTTCTGATACCCTCTCTTTTCTATTTTTAGAATTTTCGTTGGAAGTTTTTTTTTTTTTTTTTTTTTTTTTTTTTTTTTTTAAAATATTTAAGTAACAATTATTTTGTGAAATTTAAATATTTTTATTGAATGTTGAATAATTTTAGAGAG
>CAUYLG010074855.1:0-51362 GCA_963573385.1 Cacajao melanocephalus
TTTTGTCTGTTGTGCGTGGGCGTCTGGTGGTGGGGTGGGTGGGGGGGGGGGGGTGGGTGTGTGGGGGTTTGGGTTGGGTGGGAGATAAAGAAAAAGAGAAAAAAGAAAAAAGAAAGAGCAGGAGGATGAAAGGGAGGGAGGGGCGAAGGGGAAGGGGAAGGGAGAAAGAAAGAAAGAAGGAAGAAAGAAAGAGAAAGAGAGAAAGAAAGAAAGGAAGGAGAGAGAAAAAGAGAAAGAAGAGAAAAGACCAGACTCCTTCATAAAACCTTATGTGGTATGTCTGCAACCAATTCTCCAGCCTTTCCTCCCCAGCCAAGCGGGCTTTTATTAATTTATTGAACAGAGGCCCCTCGGCCCCATCTCCTTCCCTGGTTAGCATTTCAGTTCCCAGGTCCTGGAATGCATTTCCCCATCTTCCCAAGTCCTTCATTGACACTGAATCCTTCAAAATTCAACTAGGTGTTTGGTTACCCTTCCAGGGAAGCCATCACATTTTCCTGCTGTAACTGTCATAGCTCCTTGTACGTGTCCTTTCTAACATGTTTCTGTTCCAATCATGTGCCTGTGTGATTATTTCATTAACATCCATTTCTACACCTAGACCATAAGCTCCTGGAGAGCAGCCCTAGAATCTGGGTTTGTACTCATCACTCATCAGGCATTCCATGCATTCCTAGTCTGGTCTCTGGACATTCAATAAATATTTGTTGAACGAATGTTTCCCCATCTGTGACATAAGAAGAGCTCACCTAGATTTCCAGCCATAATATTTACAGCCTGGATTCTGGGATCCTCCACTCCTCCCTCCAAAGCTGGCTACCCAAAAATCCCAGGAAATTCCAGATTGTATCTCCCTCATTAACATATTACAAACCTGATTATCTTTCAATTCCCTGAGGCTTACTGGGAGCTCCCAGGCCCTGGGGATTTGACAGCAGGAGAGAGATGGAAATCCTGATGAGTCACTGAGGGTAATTACTAATTTGGGAGTTTTTTCAAACTACTGCAGCCTTTCCCATTGCTGTGGTAACTGGATGGCAATTCATCTATCAAGAGAAAATGTATGTAAAGATTACCTCCCTCCCTCCTCTAGGTTTCTGCAGGTGAGAAGATGTAATGACAGAATAACGAACATTTCCTATGAGGCTGGCACTGTGTTCTACATAGAACTCATTTAATACAACAACCCTTAAACAAAAGAGGTACCATTATGGTTCTATGTTAAAGATAAAGTTACGGCACAGAGAGATTTAGTAACTTGCTCAAGGTCACAAAACTCCAGAGACCCTGCTCTTAACCACTGTAATATATTGCCTCTCTTTTTTAACAAGCAAATGTCACCAAAAAGAGACATTTAGTGACAACCATTTGACCCACTGACTGCTGCAGAACAGTGCTTCACTAATGGAGGCAAGAGAGAAGGTGGTGGGGGTTGGCATCTCACGGGTCACATGGCAAACACTGCTTTCTCAGGCTGAAACTCAAGAGCGGTGATGCTTGTGGAATGAACACTGACACGTTTCCCCCTCCCCCAAGAACAACAATCACTAGTCTGTAGGGAGCTTCAGCTCTCTGCCCAGAGCTGTGGGTTTCTTTTTTCCTTTTTCTTTTCTTTTTTCTTTTTTAAAGCAGGAAGCAAGCCATGTGCATCAATTATCAGGAACCCTTTAATCCAACTGGGACCCCAAACAAACACCCCGCTTTAACCCCGGGTGAAGTGATACAAACAATTTACGAAGCCTCATGACCCTGCAGCATCCCAAGTAAGTAGACCGTGATCTTGTAGACAATAAAATGCAAGCCCGTGCTAATACATTGTAGGGGAGTGCATGTGCCTTACACAAAAGGATGCTAGCTCCAAAATAGCACACTCACTGCCTTTGCTGGGCACTCGGCACGGTACCTGGCCTGCAGGTTCTCAGATTCCATTGGGTTTAGAATAAAATCCAAACTCTTTACCGTTGCCTGCTAGGTCTTACATGATCTGGCGAAGCTCAACCGCCTCCTAAGCTCCAACGACACTGGTTTTCTTTCCGTGTCTCCCGTACTCAGCTCCTTGGGATCTGTGGCAATTGTATTGCTGTTCCTCCTGCCTGGATCAGTCCTAGATCTTGCACTGACTGCATCCTTCTCATCGCTCAGCTCTCAACGCAAGCATCTTCTCCTGCCTCTGTGCCCTTGGCCTTCAAAGTCCCATTCCCCACCCCACATCATTCCAGACTGGAAGCTCTAGAGCTGGCGTTACAACACTGTCTGGCCCGCGAGCCTTCAACACTTCGACAAAAGCTTGTTGAATGCAAAAACGCTGATCCCACTTCAGTCTGCCAGCTCACCCCATTCCCTCTCAAAACACCTAGGGGAATTCATTTCTAAAGCGAACAGAAGCAAGCGACAGCGTAACGCACCCACGCAAAACAAAGCCGGTAATCCGGGGCTGAACTGGTCAGTGGCATCTAAAGAAGGCCCCAAGAAAACCCTTTCCGGATGGTGCACACACTTTTCAAGGGGCGAAACCAGGGGGCCAGACGGCCGGCGGCGCAGCGCTGCCTACCTTGAACTCCGCGGAAAGTTGGGGTGTGTATTCGCGAGTCCAGAGCGCGCGCACCAGCGCCGCCAGCTGCTCGGTGACCTCGGCGCGGCCCGGCGCCGCCCGGTAGCGCCCCAGCGCCAGGAACTCGGCCAGCAGGTCGGTGTTGCTGAGACACTGCACCACGGCGTTCATGAAACAGGTGTTGCCGTGGTTCTTCAAGCCCTGGGCGCCCGGCGGCCGCGCCCCATCGCCGGCGGGGAGCTGGAGCTGGGGGTGCGGTCCGGGCGGGCGCTCCTCCCCGGGACTCCCGGGGGCCGCTGGAGCCGGGCCCGCGGCACAGGCGAAGCCCCCCTCACCGTCGCCGTCGCAGGGTCCCGGCTGGGGCCGGGGCGGCGAGTCCCCGGGGCGGGAGCGGCTGCCCAGCGCCAGCAGGAAGCGGCTGAACAGGCGGCGCAGGGAGCGGCGGCGGCGGGGCCGGGGCGCGGGCGGTCCCCCGCCTGCCGTGTCCTCGGGGCCCGGGTCCATGGCTGCCGCCGGCGCAGCTCCAGACGCGGAGCCCCCGGGCCCGAGGCGGACGAGCGGCCAGCAGGCCCTACGGCTTCGCTAGGCGCCCGGCGCCGGCTACCTGCGGACCAGGTGTGCGGGGACGGGGCGGAGGCGGAGCCAAGGGCGGGGCAGCCCCGCCCCGCGCGGGAATCCGGCCGCACGACCGGCCCCCTGCAGGGCCGCTCCGGGCCACCCCTACCCCTGCCTGGTGCCGCCCCCCGCGGCGCTGACTGGGAGTCGTCGCGGTCGGGTTCCCCACCCTTCCTTACCTAGTAAACCGACAGGCCTGGGTTTCGCCTCTGCTCCTGTTCCTCGAGCAGCCTTCAAGCAGTGGAAACGGTGGCGGAATGAGGATTCTGAAGGCGCCTGGTAAATCGCAAAGGCCTGGCTACTGCTGAAAGGACAGGGCAAGGCAGGCATCTGCAGAGCACGGCCTCGGGCGTGGTGAGAGGCGCGCGCTGGGTGCTGTGTGGGGGCGGGGAGCGCTTTTATGCGCCGCTTGTTCCTCCGCAGGCTCAGGTGTGTGCGGACAGGTGTCGCCACCTCCTTCCAGACAGTCTGCCCCTTGGGGGAGGCAGAGCCTCTGCCTGCACCCACCCACCCGGGACCAGAACTGGGAGCCACGTGTTGCCCTGTGGGGGGAAAAAAACACACGAGTGGTTGTGGTTTGCTTTTTTACACTACAGATTGAGTTAGAATGGTTTTCCAAAAGCTTGCGAGGCTTGATCATCACTGCTTTAATCGGCAAGGAAGTGGGCTGAGAGACGTTATAGCAACGTAGGGAGGGCGCCCGACCCGTAAGCAGAAAAACCGGAACTCGACCTGGATCTCTGGACTGCCAACTTCAGGCCCTTTCCAACCTCAGTATTTGCTTACCAGGAAGTTTTCAGGCTCTCAGGCGCGCCCCCTACGCGGTTTCTGGTTCACTCCTTAACGCACAATCCCCACTGAATGATTGCCCAATCAGAATTAGTCCACACTAATTGCCCCGCCCTTGATTCCCTGGGTAACCCTGCCCCCTCCCCCCATGCATCCACCCAACAATATCCCATGCAACTGTCAGGTTTATAATTAATCAGGCAAGGTCTTGCAAAATGAGTTTCTCATCCATTTCTAGCTCAGAAAGAGATCAGCACCATGTGAGACGCAGCATTCTAACAACGCCCTGAAATGTTACTTGTTGTTTAATAACTGATCATCATTTATTAAATATTCTTGATCCTGGCCGGGTGCGGTGGCTCACAGCTGTAATCCTATCACTCTGGGGGAGCCTTAGGAGGCTGGATCACCTGAGGTCAGGAGTTCGAGACCAGCCTGGACAATATGGTGAAACCCCATCTCAACTAAAGATACAAAATTAGCCAGGCATGGTGGTGCATGCCTGTAAAGCCAGCTACTCAGGAGGCTGAGGCAGGAGAATCGCTTCATCACTTGATTCAGTGAGCCGAGATCGCGCCATTGCACACCAGCCTGGGCAACAAGAGCTAAACTCCGTCTCAAAAAAAAAAAAAAAAAATCTTCATCTTTCAAACTGGGTTGCAGCAGTTACCTCTTGCAAAAAAAAAGCCCCATCACTTAAAGGATAAATAACATGCAGCAGTTACCTCATGCAAAAGAGCAGCATTACTTAAAAGATAAATAAAACATCAGACTGTACTGTGAATTAGAGACTTGTGTTCTGGAAAATGCCATTATTTACCCCTCGCTGGAAAAAGATACCCGGTTGGGTGATTAACACACAGGTCCATTTCATCACCCTTCTGGTGGAAAGCACAGAAGAGAGATGTAATGGCCAACTCCAAGAGAGTATCTAGTAAAATTTCATCTTTCTTTGGTAATTGCCCTGAGTTCCCCAACACCACATATTTTCTTTGGGAAAGCATGCATATTTCACCCTCTGTCAGGAATTTTGCCGATGCTGTAGTACATTAGACACTTAATTCTCACAATAAGCTTTAAAGCAGGAGTTTACACTTGCTTGACAAAAGAGAAAACTGTGGCTCAGAGAACTTTTTTTTTTTTATAAGATGGAGTATTGCTCTGTCACCAGGCTGGAGTGCTCTGTCACCAGGCTGGTCCTGCTCTGTCAACAGGCTGGAGTGCAGTGGTTCGATCTCAGCTCACTGCAACCTCTGCCTCCTGAGTTCAAGCAATCGCCTGCCTCAGTCTCCCAAGTAGCTGAGATTACAGGCAGCCACCACCTCACCCAGCTAATTTTTTCATATTTTAGTAGAGACGGGGTTTCACCATGTTGGCCAGGATGGTCTCAATCTCCTGACCTTGTGATTCACCCTCCTGGGCCTCCCAAAGTGCTGGGATTACAGGCGTGAGCCACCATGCCTGGCCAGCTCAGAGAATTTTTTAAAAGCCTACCCAAGATCTGGATTTAAGTCTGAGTCTAGTCCCATACAGCTTGACCAATGAAATGACAATTAAGAAGGAAATTCACTTCACCTTATTTTTAGAGGATAATAGCAATGATGTCTATGCACAGATCATGAGGAAGGTCTGTGGGTTTTGCAGAGTTACAGAAAACAGATGATAACAGAAAACCAACAACTGAGAATTTATTCAAAATGTAAAAAGTTCTAATTAGAGTCGGCACAAGTTATTCCTGAACATATTTCAATTTTAATGTATAATTTTAAGAATATAAGATGCATTCTATGAGGAAAAAGAAAAAATATGACTCAAGAACAAAAACAGAGAAGTGAGAAATCAAGACTAGTGTTGGAGTTATCTAAACTCGGTCTTCAACGGGATTGGGTGCAATGCCAAGGCTCAGAGTCACCTCACCAGCTTCAGGAGGTATACGGGTACTTCCATCGCAAAATGGCTCCGTCAGCACTTACACTAACAATACATTGATTTCCTGGACTTATTCGGATGCGTGTGATGTTGCCACTGTGTCCCACCCCGACGTGAGTCACTTCACCCTCATTATAATCCCAAACTTTGACCAGATGGTCATTTCCACCTGAAAAAGATAAACACTTATATGGCATTGCTGCAATAGAAGAGAGAGAAATGGCCCTTATTTCAAATAACTGGATCATTTTCAACACGGTCCCCATGTATCTATCTTTATAATAACACTCTTTTTTTTTTTTTTTTTGAGATGGAGTTTCACTCTTGTTGCCCTGGCTGGAGTGCAGTGGCACCATCTCGGCTCACTGCAGCCTCTGTCTCCCGGGCTCAAGCGATTCTCTCGCCTCAGCCTCCCAACTAGCTGGGATTATGGGCAAACACCACCACGCCAGGCTAATCTTTGTATTTTTAGTAGAGACGGAGTTTCTCCATGTTGGTCAGGTTGGTCTCAAGCTCCCAACCTCAGGTGATCCGCCCATCTTGGCCTCCCAAAGAGCTGGGATTACAGGCATGAGCCACTGTGCCCAGCCTATAATAACACTTTTACTTGATTATAAAAATCTATCTGTTGCAGTAAATTTGAAGGAGAGGAGGAAATACAAAAATACACCTTTCATCCCACTATCCAGAAATAACCACTAGTAATATCTTGGCTTAGTTCCTTCAAGTCTTTTCTCTGTAAGTATACTGGTATACATATATGTCGTATATATAATTGGGATCACACTGTGTCTAGTTTGATATCTTGTTTTATAGTCAATGTTTTGATGAAACTTAATTCATTTAGTGCAGTTATTTATTTTTTATTTAATTAATTTATTTATTTTTGAGATGGAGTCTCTGTTGCCCAGGCTGTAGTACAGTGGCACCATCTCAGCTCACTGCAGCCTCTGCCTCCTGGGCTCAAGCAATTCACCTGCCTCAGCCTCCCGAGTAGCTGGGATTATGAGCATGCACCACCACACCTGGCTAATTTTGGTATTTTTAGTAGAGACAGTGTTTCACCTTATTGGCCAGACTGGTCTCAAACTCCTGACCCCATGTGATCCACCTGCCTCAGCCTCCTAAAGTGCTGAGATTACAGGCATGAGCCACTGTGCCTGGCCGCATTTATTTGTTAATATCCAGATGAATCAAAGAGCTTGGGAGAAAATGATAATGATATTCCAATCGGTAAATTATTGTGTAGTAAATGCCCCCTTTGAAATACTCTTTTTTTTTTTTTTTGGTGTTTAGGACATCACATCATGCAACAATAAAGTGGAATTTAAAAACTGGCATTTAAGACTTCAGAAGGATGCTGGACAGCCCAGGCCATTTAAAGGTCCCATTTTGGCGGGACGCAGTGGCTCACGCTTGTAATCCCAGCACTTTGGGAGGCTGAGACGGGCGGATCACTTGAGGTCAGGAGTTCGAGACCAACCTTGCCAACATGGAGAAACCGCTTCTCCACTGAAAATACAAAAATCAGCCCAGTGAGGTGGCAGGTGCCTGTAATCCCAGCTACCCAGGAGGCTGAGGCAGGAGAATCACAGGAACCCAGAGGCAGAGGCTTTAGTAAGCCAAGATAGCTCCACTGCACTCCAGTCTGGGTGACAGAGCAAGACTCTGTCTCAAAAACAAACAAACATAAAAGCCCTATTTCTACGATCAATGCCCAACCACAAAAAGCAAGCCTAGCAATGTAAGGCTTGGCCTTTCTTTGTGCCCCTAAGGCTCTTGTGCAAATGTTTCCTCTCATTGAAATGTGACTTCTAGATTTTTCTTTGTCAGCCACACGGGCTGCAGTGCTGCTTGGAGTCCGAATCTAACCAAGTTCCCTTGAGACCCTTATGAGGTCTTTTCCAATTGCCTCCAGCCTGAGAGTTCCTTCCATGTCCTCATCTAAATAAACCAGGCTTGGCTTTTTCAGATCTCAGGACTAACCTGTGACAAAATGTGTTCCTTCCTGTGTGATATCCATGCCATTTATGGACCCGGAGAGGGAACCTTCCAATTCTCTGATTACTGACCCATCAAATACTTCCCAGTAGGCAATCTGGAATTCAGGAAAGAAGCATTAGGCAGGACTCAGCTCAGGAGAATCATCCATGCACATGCTAACAAAAGCTGGTTCGACTTTATATAGAAGGTAGCAAAAATACACCACGGGATGATACTGGCTGAAATTATAAATAGGCTACAGCAGGGGGTGGCAAAACATTTTAATATTTTTAGTATTGGTTTTAAATTTGCATTCTATTTAAAGAGATGTTGATGTGCTGATAAACCTGGATTATGAGAGAAAGAGCTGTTGATAAGACTAAGCTGATTGAGCCTGAAGCAAGCTGTAAAAGAAAGAACAGCCTCTGCATCCACAGCTAAGCTTCAGGCCTGGAAGGAGGAAAAGCATTTTCTTCCTTCCCACTAGGAAATGAGCACTCCCCACTCCCCAGAGTTCTAGAGACTGGGCCTTACAGACACCCTCCTGCTGTGACTGCATCCTCCCTCTTCCTCACCCCACCCTTATTCCCAACTTTCCCTTCTGCCGCAAAGCACTGGAATACTCCACAGGGAGGAGTTCAAAGAGGAACTGGCAACCTTGGTCCCGTCCTGGGGAGCAGAACTACCTTAGGGTGGAGAGACGGGTGACTAAGGGAGGGTGACTTTTTTCCTGAATATACTGCCTTTGTACCTTGAACTTTGTGAATGCACAATCTATTCAAAATTTAAATTTCCTTCTAAGGAAAGAATGCTTCTATTTACAATAGAAAAGGCATGGAATCAACCGAAATGCCCATGAATGCTAGACTGCATAAAGAAAATGTGATATGGCCAGCTGGGTGCAGTGGCTCACACCTGTAATCCCAGCACTTTGGGAAGCTGAGTTGGGCTGATTGCTTGAGGTCAGGAATTTGAGACCAGCCTGGGCAATATGGTGAAAGTCCGTCAGTACTAAAAATGCAAACAGTAGCCGGATGTGGTGGCACACACCTGTAGTCCCAGCTACTTGGGGGCCTGAGGCATGAGAATCACTTGCACCCAGGAGGTGGAGGTTACAGGAGGTTGCAGTGAGCCAAGATTGTGCCACTGCACTCCAGCCTGGGCAACAAAGTGAGACTGTCTCCAAAAAAAAGAATAAGCTCAAGAAAATGTGGTCCATATATACCATGGAATACTAGGCAGCCACAAAAAGGAACAAGATCATGGCCTCTGCAGACATGGATAGAGCTGGAGGCCATTATCCTCAGCAAACTAACACAGCAACAGAAAACCAAACACCACGTGTTCTCACTTACGAGTGGAAGCTGAACAATGAAAACACATGGACACATAGGGAAACAACACACTCTGGGCACCTGTAGGAGGGTGATGGGTGGGGGGAGGAAGAGTATCAGGAAGAATAGCTAATGGATGCTGAGCTTAATACCTAGGTGATGGGATGATCTGTGCAGCAAACCACCATGGCACAAGTTTACCTATGTAACAACCCTGCGCATCCTGCACATCCCCTGAACTTAAAAAGCTGGGTGTGGTGGCTCACACCTGTAATCCCAGCACTTTGGGAGGCCAAGATAGGTGGATCATGAGGTCAAGAGATGGAGACCATCCTGGCCAACATAGTGAAACCCCATCTCTACTAAAATACAAAAATTACTGGGTGTGGTGGTGCGCACCTGTAGTCCTAGCTACTCAGGAGGCTGAGGCAGGAGAATTGCTTGAAGCTGGGAGGCAGAGGTTGCAGTGAGCCAAAATCACACCACTGCACTCCAGCCTGGTACCTGGCGAAAGAGTGAGACTCTGTCTCTAAATAAATAAATAAATAAATAAATAAATAAATAAAATCCAGGGCATGGTGGTGCATGGCTATAGTCCTAGCGCTTTGGGAGACTGAAGCAGGTGGATCACAAGGTCAGGAGTTCAAGACTAGCCTGGCTAAGATGGTGAAACCCCATCTCTACTAAAAATACAAAAGTTAGCTAGGCATGGTGGCGGGCACCTGTAATTCCAGCTACTCGGGAGGCTGAGGCAGAGAATTGCTTGAACCCAGGAGGTGGAGGTTGCAGCGAGCCAATATCACACCACTGCACTCCAGCCTGGGCCACAGAGGAAGACACTGTCTCAAAAATACACACACACACACACACACACACACACACACACACACACACATATATGAAGTAAAATACAAACAAAAAGAGTGCTTGACCAGACCAGGAATCAGGAGTGCAAACTTGGCGTGCATTTCATTCATTTCTCTTTATTTCTTGTCGGAAACTTGCTGTGTTCTAATCACTATCCCAAGAATCTGTATTCCTCTGAATCTAGCTAGACATTGTGCATACTATTTAGTTTTTTTCTTTTGCTTTGTAATGTCTGTTGATGCTTGATCATGTTAACAAAAAAATTCTGATTTCCTAGTGAACGCCTAAGGAGATATAAAACCATGCCAGAACCCATGTTTCTCAGGAACAACACCCACAGAAGTAGTTAGAACTTGACTGCCTGCCTTCCCAGGCAAAGAAGCCAAACTGACAGTCTCCTGGGCAGCCCTAGTAGGGCTCCATCTTACCCAAATGTCCTCTGCCAGGGATGCCCTTCCTTGAGGTCTAGGCCTTGGCTGGGTCCTTCTGTCCTTCAAGCCTCAGCTCAGATGCCACTCCTTAAGCAGACCTTCACCCACTACACTAGTTGAAGGAGCTTCTCCTCACCCGCCAGCATCATATCACCTGTTCTATCTCCTTTCTCAGTCTCTCACCATCTCATGTCTTGTTCACTTATTACTCATTGTCCATTCACGGATTGGCTCATGTATGTATTAGCCAATTCCATCCCCTCCTACCCAAAATAAATTAGGAAAGTAAGGTTCGTGAGAGCAGGGACCCTTTAAGCTGGGAAATCTATACCATGTGTAGTTTTATTGTTGTTTGTTTGTTTTTTAGACAGGGTCTCACTCTGTCACCTAGGCTGGAGTGCAGTGGCGCAATCTCGGCTCACTACAACCCTCACTTCCCAGGTTCAAGTGATTCTCATGCCTCGGCCTCCCGAGTAGCTGGGATTAAAGGCGCCCACCACTGCCCGACTAATTTTTGTAGTTTTAGTAGAAATAGGGTTTCACTATGTTGGCTAAGCTGGTCTTGAACCCCCGGCCTCAGCTTCACAAAGTGCTGGAATTACAGGCATGAGCCACTGCGTTCGGCTCCGTGTGTAGATTTTTAATGTATTGATGAAGGACAGTGATGAGCGATGAGGAGCTCTATTGCCTTTCCATTTGAATGTAGTCAAAGCGATAACCGGTTTGGCTACAGCAATTCTACTCCAGCCTCAGAAATTCCCTAATAATAAAAACCAATCTACTGAGTACCTACTACGTGCCAGGCCTCCTGCTATAAGCACCATAGGCGAGCATGACTTTAATCCTCACTCTATGAGGTCGGTGGTACCATTTCCACTTAGGTAACTGAAGACACTGGAAGGCGATCTGGCCTTTCCAAGTTGACATGGCTGATTGATGACAGACCACCATTTGAACCAAGGTGATTGACTCCAGAGGCTGCCCCCTCCGCCACAACGCCTCACTGCTTTTCTCCTGCACTGGAAAGATCTCAACTCTCGCTGGGAGGACGCACCTTTCTGTCTGTTCCACTTGTGATGATCTGGAACTCCTCAGGGTGATAGCACACACACTGGAATAAGGTGTTGGCTAGGATCATCTGATTCCTCCTAAGCCGCCTGGAAAGTAGACGCAAAAGCTGTGAAAGTCAACTTTCTCTTCCCTAAAACATTTATTTACTATTCAAGCTGGAATTGGTACAGGCTGGGATTTGGGTTGGTTTATCTCTATGCCAAACATCTCATACTGCTCAGCACAGTGACGTCTGTATTTCTTCAAAACAGACTTCGGGTCGTCCTGTTCTCTCTACTTCTGTGTACTCCTGTTGGCCTATCAGCGACCACCAGAGGACAATGGGAAGGGCCCTTTGCTAAAGACAGAGCACAGAACTCAATGAGATAAGTTACAGTGAAAAAGAAGCAGAAGAGGCTGAACTCGGAGCCAGCCTGCTGCCTCCCACACAGTGTAATTGATTCTTGAGGCCGCCATTTGGAAGTGGAGCTCCCTACAGTCTGAGCAGCAGAATGTGGGGAAGGGCATTTTATTTTATTTATGTTTTAACCATCAATGTATTTTAATTCACAAATAAAAGCTGTAGCAAAATGTCATCTACATGTTTGTACACAGGTTCAGATGTACCATATCATGCACAACCCTCAGAAAACATGAGCCTGTCGTGTGGGGATATTGCAAAAGCTGGCAGGCTCAACCCTTGTCTGCATATGGTAAGAAGTGCCTCCCAAGGCCCCCCACCCTGTCCAGGGTGCCCCCAAGAGGGAGCCGGCCTCCCACAGCTGAAAAGAGTCCCCTCTTGGAAGGATATTTTAAAAATTGGTACTGGCCGGGTGTGGTGGCTCACGCCTATAATCCCAGCACTTTGGGAGGCCGAGTTAGGTGGATCACGAGGTCAGGAGTTCGAGACCAGCCTGATCAACATGGTGAAACCCTTTCTCTACTAAAAAAAAAAAAAAAAAAAAAAAACACAAAAATAGCCGAGCCTGGTGGTGCATGCCTATAATTCCAGCTACTCAGGAGGTTGAGGCAGGAGAATCGATTGAACCCGGGAGGCAGAGGTTGCAGTGAGCCAAGATCATGCCATTGCACTCCAGCCTAGGCGACAGAGCAAGACTCTGTCTCAAAGGGAAAAAAAAATGGTATTAGGGCCCGGGTGCAGTGGCTCATGCCTGTAATCCCAGCACTTTGAGAGGCCAAAGTGGGCAGATGACTTGAGGTCAGGAGTTTGCGATCAGCCTGACTAACATGGTGAAACCCCATCTCTACGAAAAATACAAAAAGCCAGGCATGGTGGCAGACCCTTGTAATCCCAGCTACTCAGGAGGCTGAGGCAGGAGAATCACTTAAACCCAGGAGGCAGAGGCTGCAGTGAGCCAAGATCATGCCACTGCACCGTGCCGACCAACGCTGCATTTTAAGCCAGCATTTCAGTTGATTTTTATGTGCATAATAGAACCCCTGCCTTAGATACTGTACCAAGAAATATGTAAATATCGCTTCTCCTTCCATAGACAATGTGGTGGGTGGCCATCTCACAGGCCAGGCTTTCCTGGCTAAAAAATGCACCTTCTGCACAGTTTCTTCTCATTATGGAAGTTTTCAAACGTGGTATCTGAGCTGAGCATTTTTAAAAGATTTTGGCACCAGAGTTCCTGCTACGCAACAGAACAGCTTTAAGGATTTGAGGCAGTCACAAACCATCCATAGAAATAAGTTCAGACATGTCCTTCTGGTTCTGTATTTTCCCAGTAGGAAGGTCAGCATAGGCTAACACTTTCTACAAGTGTGTCCTTGAACCAGCACTCCCAGCTGGGAGCTTCTTAGAAATGCAGAATCTCAGGTACCATGCTACACTGATTGAATCAAAATTCTACGTTTTTAACAAGATCCCCAAGAGACACATAGGGCTGGAAGAAAAAAGCTTGCTTTCTGTTGTTTTTTTGTTTTGTTTATTTGTTTTTGTTTTTGAGACAGAGTTTCACTCTGTCACCAGGCTGGAGTGCGGTGGCGTGATCTGAGCTCACTGCAACCTCCGCCTCCCAGGTTCAAGCAATTCTCCTGCCTCAGTCTCCCGAGTAGCTGGGATTACAGGCACGCACCATCATGCCCAGCTAATTTTTGTATTTTTAGTAGAGATAGGGTTTCACCATGTTGGCCAGGCTGGTCTCAAACTCCTGACCTTGTAATCCGCCCACCTCGGCTTCCTAAAGTACCAGCATTACAGGTGTGAACTACAGCGCCCCGTCCTGCTTTGTGTTTTTTAATGTATTAAGGACACAGTGAATTCTCATTCCCACTATGGGTTTCTCATATTCTTTTGTCATGCATGTCTCCTTCCTCCTATCTTTGCACTTATCCTCATCTCTCTTATGCAGTGATATTAAGGCAGTGCCTCGTAGGAGTGGTTGAGGGGTGATGGGTGGGTGGGGAGAGGGGTTGGAGGAATAGGGTCTGATTCTAAAATAAAAACACAGCAAAAATGCTTATACTCAAAAACCCAAAAAGCCACTTTTCAAAAATCCTTTGAGTTACTCCTACAATAAAGTTCACATGCTTTGGTCTAGTTGGTTTGACGTTAGTCATTCTATGGGGGTGTGATACGCTCAGAGCATAAGAGGTCCCTGGGAATGTGGCCAACTGAGGAGAAAGGCAAACTTAGGTCTCACCAGCATCTCTCCCCTCCTTGGAGAGATCATTCTGGGCTTCACCTGACTGAGCAGAATGATAAAAAGCACTGCCTGCATTAGTTCTTTTTCTTTTTTTTTTCTCTCTCTCTCTTTCTTTTTTTTGAGATGGAGTTTCAGTCTAGTTGCCCAGGCCAGAGTGAAATGGCACGATCTCAGTTCTCTGCAACCTCTGCCTCCTGGGTTCAAGCGATTTTCCTGCCTCAGCCTCTCGAGTAGCTGGGATTCCAGGAGCCCACCACCACACCCAGCTAATTTTTGTATTTTTAGTAGAGAAGGGGTTTCACCACATCGGCCAGGCTGGTCTCGAACTCCTGACCTCAGGTGATCCGCCCACCTCGGCCTCCCAAAGTGCTGGGATTACAGGCATGAGTCACTGTGCCTGACCTCACATTAGTTATTTTTCTTGCCGCCTTTCATTTCGGACACTTAGGGTTGAATTAGTGTAAGTTAAATCATGCTTTGCTGTGTGGACCCAGAAAGCTATTTCCCTATCTGCCCAGAAACTTGTAACATTCAGTTCTCCCTGGAAACTGTACCCTTCCCACTAGCATCGATAAACCATGGACATTCATGAACAGCTTCTGATGAACATCTCTTTACCGTGTTGCATTAATTAAGATTTCTGCCCTCTATTTGAATCCTCTCTCATGTTCAATAAACTGTTGGCATGATTGGATTTTGGAAGTATCACGGCATCCTCCCCATCACAGGTACCTACACAAGGTCCCAAATGATACAAGTGCCATCGGTGCTGGCGGTGACACACTCCTCATTGTTCCTCTTCACCCTAATGCAGGACACTGAGGATTTGTGCTCCTTCAGGGCCTCCTCCAGCTTCTGGGTCTGACAGCCTATCTGCCATACCCTCACCTGAAAGCCACAGAGCACAGGATCTTGATACACACTTGGGATTTCTGAAGCGAAAGGAAAAGATTCCAGGAGCTGTTTCACCTTTGCTATGCTGGGTCTGTGTTTTTTAATTCTCCGTCTTCATCTCGGTTGGGTGGGGTGGGAATGCTAAATTGAAGAGCAGGAATATTCATATATAAAATGTGATCATCTTCAACAGAGCTTGAAAAATGCTACTAACAATCCTGTACCTGCTTGTACGTACAGGCTGAGAAATTTAATCAGACACCTGCTACGAAAATTGATAATGCCAGGCCCAATGCTAAACCAAGTGAAATAATGTCTATTCACTTTTGCTGATCATTGCTCTCAAATTTCTGTTACCATCAGGAAATTTTGTGGGCACCCAGAGCCATATTGAAACTTTCACAATCAGCTGTTCGATGTTAATCATTTAAGAACAAATGGTTCCCAACTCTACTGAATCTAATACCTATTTTATATGACAAATATTTTTAAATGCCTGTTTATTATCCTAGAGTGAAATTCATAGGTAATACAACTACCCACACACAAAATTTAAAAGTATCAATATCATGCTTTAACCAATAAAAAGGATGGATAAAAGGAAAGTTGTTTAGTTAGTATAGTATCTCTTTATTTTTTTTATTTTTTGAGACGGAGTCTTGCTCTGTCACCCAGGCTGGAGTGCAATGGGGTGATCTCAACTCACCGCAACCTCCACTTCCTGGGTTCAAGCAACTCTTCTGTCTCAGCCTCCCAAGTATCTGGGACTGCAGGAGTGCACCACCACACCTGGCTAATTTTTGTTTTTGTTTTTGTTTTGAGAAGGAGTCTTGCTCTGTCACCCAGGCTGGAGTGCAATGGCCATGATCTCAGCTCACTGCAACCTCAGCCTCACTGTGCCCAGCCTGACTTTTGTATTTTTAGTAGAGACAGTGTTTTGCCATGTTGGCCAGGCTGGTCTCAAAACTCCTGACCTCAGGTGATCCACCCTCCTCAGCCTCCCAAAGTGCTGCGGTTACAGGCATGAGCCACCACGTCCAGCCAGTATTCTTTTAATGGACAAAGGATCTGTCACAACTGCCCCAGAAAACGTAGTAGTCAGACGCTTATGCCTTCTTATAATGACACGTATGTCCACTGCGGTGCTGTTTATGATAGCAAAGACCTGGAACCAACCCAAATGTCCATCAATGATAGACTGGACAAAGAATATGTGGCACATATACACCATGGAATACTATGCAGCCATAAAAATGACAAGTTCGTGTCCTTTGCAGAGACATGGATGACTCTAGAAACCATCATTCTCAGCAAAGTGACACAAGAACAGAAAACCAAACGCCGCATGTTTTCACTCATAGGCGGGTGATGAACAAAGAGAATCCTTGGGCACAGGGAAGAGAATAACACTCACTGGGCTAGGTGGGGGGGGGGGTGGAGGAGTGGGGAGGGACAGCGGGGGGGGGAGTGGGGAGGATGGGGAGGGATAACACCGGGAGAAATGCCTGATGTAGGTGACGGGGGCGGGGGGATGGCGACAGCAAACCACCATGGCATATACGTACTTATGCAACAATCCTCAGGATGCAGGACGTGCACATGTACCCCAGAGTCCAAAATACAAAAAAAAGAAAAAACTAGTGTCAGGGCACATAATAACAGACAGGACTTATTTGTACCTGTTATGAGGAAAATAACATTCTAAGACATTGTCTACATTGTGGAAGGAGAAGTGAAGTAAAGAAAATGAGAAAGCACAAGTTTATCCCAAATGAACTGGACTCTGTTCATTTCTATGGTGTCCAGATAATTCCCCCTGTTGTGACATGGGGTAGGTTAATGACCAGCGTCAAAGAAAAACAATCTACCTTGAAATTTGACTACAGGTGGATGCGCACATTCCATCTTTAGGTGGGGTGATGTTGAAAATATCTAATTAGTATGGTGTGGGTACCCCAAACAGCCCCAGGACTGGATCCAACATCTTGGAAGGACTCTGGATGGATATAAACCCTGCAGTTGTGGAATTGTAGGGTGTTTGGGGTACACTTGAGGGAAGGGGACAGGGTAGTGGGGTTGGGATCTTCGCAGGTGGGGCATTTGGGCAATGACCATTTGTCATTGAGAATGAAAGTACTCGGCCTGGCGTGCTGGCTCACACCTGTAATCCCAGCACTTTGGGAGGCTAAGGTGGGTGGATCACCTGAGGTCAGGAATTCAAGACCAGCCTGGTCAACATGGTGAAATCCCATCTCTACTAAAAATACAGAAAAATTAGCTGGGCATGGTGGTGCACACTTGTAATCCCAGTTACTCGGGAGGCTGAGGCAGGAGAATTGCTTGAACCTGAAAGGTGAAGGTCACAGTGAGCTGAGATCGTGCCATTGCACTCTAGCCTAGGCAACAAGAACAAAACTCCATCTCAAAAAATAAAAAAAATAAATAAAAGTGAAACATCTGATTAATAGGAGTGTTATCTTCACTTTACACAGGAAACAGAAGCATAAAGAGATGAAAGAACATGTCCCAACTCACATAGCTGAAAAGTGGTAGAAGGGGGATTTGACCCAGCACTCATCTGCATTGCCTAAACTTTCCTAAAGGCTACCTGAAGATGTGTATCTTTCTTCTCCCTAATAAAGATGCTCTAACTAATAAAAAGGATGGATAAAAGGAAAGTTGTTTAGTTAGTATAGTATTCCTTTAAGGGACAAAAGATCTGTTACAACCACACCAGAAAACACAGTAGTCAGATGCCTACACCTTCTTATAATGACTATGTTGGATTTATGAAAAATAAGATGAGCACAAACTATTCTGTTCCTCCTATGACAGGGGATTAAGGAAAAGAAAAGAAAATGTCTCAAAGAGAAAGGGAAGGCTTTGGGATAGGAAAAAATCTGGGGCACAGAGGAGGAGAGATCCAGAGATAAATGTGCAAGTGAAAGTGTTACAGGCTCCTCAAAATAATGGAAAGAAAAGGTTGAGCTCATTTAAAAATGATGGTCAAAACGTCTGGGTGTATTAAAGAATTGATGCTACAAACATCATCTGCTTTAAAAGATAAGATGAAGACCATTTATACAACTATGATCCTTGGAGGAAAAGACCAAGCAGGCCAAAACACTGGCAAAACACCCGGCTGAATTCATTGACTGTAGTCCACATAGAACACTTTCATGTCTGTATTGTAAATGTCCCTTCTGTGCACAAATGTACTTAGATATATATTTATAGGATGGGCACAGTGGCTCACACCTGTAATCCCAGTACTTTGGGAGGCCAAGGCAGGTGGATCACCTGAGGTCAGGAGTTCAAGACCAGCCTGGACAACACTGTAAAACCCCATCTCTACTAAAAATACAAAAATTAGCTGGGCATGGTGGCATGCACCTGTAATCCTAGCTACTTAGGAGAATCGCTTGAACCTGGGAGGTGGAGGTTGCAGTGAGCCAAGACTGTGCCACGGCACTCCAGCCTGGGTGACAGAGTGAGACTCAATCTCTCTCTCTCTCTCTCTCTCTCTCTCTCTCCCTATATATATATATATATATATATATATACACATATGTATATTTAAGCAGGACCAAATTAACATTTTGATGAGATCTGAAAATACATCATAAATAAAAGTTCTAATATTATAAATATATATTTTAAATATATAATATTTATATTTAAATAATATAAATATATAAAGTATATAATAAATATTTTAATATATTTAAATATATAATAAAATTAAATATATTTAAATATAATAAATATTTATTATATACTTTATAAAATATAAATGACTATTATGTGATTCTCCTGTGTCAGCCTCCTGAGTAGCTGGGATTACAGGCATGCCACCACCATACCCAGCTAATTTTTGTAATTTTTTTTTAGTAGAGATGGGGTCTTGCCATGTTGGCCAGGCTGGTCTCCAACTCCTGTCCTCAACTGATCTGCCCACCTTAGCCTCCCAAAGTGCGGGGATTACAGGACTGACTGCTATGTTTTCTGGTGTAGTTGTGACAGATTCTTTGTCCATTAAAGGAATACTATACTAACTAAACAACTTTCCTTTTATCCATCCTTTTATTCGTTAGAGCATCTTTATTAGGGAGAAGAAAGATACACATCTTCAGGTAGCCTTCAGGAGAGTTTAAGCAATGAAGGTGTGGAAGGATGGGGAGAGGAGAAAGGAGGGAGGCCCATTCCCACCTCTCCCATGAGCTGCAAGACTTATACACTCAACTAGCTAGATAATATTGTACCTGGGATATATAATTTAATATATATAAATATATCTATAATATTAGATAATTATAATACATATATAATATTAGAACTTTTATTTTTGGATCTCATCAAAATGTTAATTTGGTCCTGCTCGAATCCCAGCACAAGTATGTATTTTTAAAAGCAAATAGATGGCTTCCTATAAGGCAGTTGTTCTAAATAGAGCATTACTTTTTCAAATTTCTACTTTCAAGAGCGATACCTCTCCTTCCCCACCACCACTGATGACCCTTTTACAGTCACTGGTGGTGGCGATGGCGGTGACGCCGATCCTGTGAGCACTGTTAATGACATACATCAGTCGGCCTGTCTCTGGGGCGAAGGCTCGGATTTTACCGTCGTTCCATGCTGGCATGAAAGGGAAACAAAAGGCAGGCAAGATCAGTACACGCACCCTCTCTCCACAGGCTGCTGACCCCACAGAGGAGGCGCAGGGCTGGCGAGCAGCGCTGGTGCTGGAGGAAAGAGGCCAGCTCAGCTGAATGCCTGTCATCATAGGCCCCTTTCCCCTCACGCCCCACACTGGTCACACCTGGCTGGGGGAGAGGAGTGGTTTGTCTTGGCTGAACCTGCCTACAGGTTCATCCCATGCCAGGTGCAGGAGGATGGGGAGAGGAGAAAGGAGGGAGGCCCACTCCCACCTCTCCCATGAGCTGCAAGACTTGTACACTCAACTAGCTAGATGATATTGTGCCTGAGATATATAAGTTAACATTTTCAAAGAATTGCTCTCATCCCATCTACCCCCACCTACCCCAATCTTTCAATGGAATGCTCCTCCTCCACCTTCCGCTATCTTTCCCATCTCAATAAAAGTTGCCACCACCCATCCAGTTGCCCAAGCCAAGAGCCTGAGTCTTCCTTGATTACTCTCAATTCCGTCCACCCAACCCAATCCAACATCCAATCCATCAGCAAGTTCCACCAACTCTACTGTTAAAAACACATCCAAATCTGACCACCACCTCTCAACAGTTCCACTGGTACCTCCCTCATCCAGGGCCCCACCATCTCTCTCCTGGATTATTATAACAGCTTACGCTTGCTTTCACTCTTGCTTACAACCAGTTATTCAGACAGGGGTCAGGGTGGCCTTTTAAAAACTATGTCACCTTCTTGATCAAGGACTTCCTTTTTTATTTAAAAAAAAAAATGGTGGGAGCTCACATCTATAATCCCAACACTTTCGGAGGCCAAGGTGGGTGGATCACTTCAGTCTAGGAGCTCAAGACCAGCCTGGAGAACATGGCAAGACCCCATCTCTACAAAAAAATTTAAAAACAAAAAAATTGCCAGGCGTGGTGGCATGCACCTATAGTCCCAGCTACTCGGGAGGCTGAAGTGGGAGGATTGCTTAAATCTGGGAGGTAGAGGTTGCAGTGAGCCAAGAGTATTCCACCGCACTCCAGCCCGAGCAATAGAGCGCGACCCTGTCTCAAAAAAAAAAAAAAAAAGAATAAAAAGTGGGGGCTGGGCACAGTGGCTCACACCTGTAATCCCAGCACTATGGGAGGCCAAGGCGGGCAGATCACTTGAGGACAGGAGTTGGAGAGACCAGCCTGGCCAACATGGCAAGACCCCCTCTCTACTAAAAAAAAATTACAAAAATTAGCTGGGTATGGTTGTGGCATGCCTGTAATCCTAGCTACTCAGGATGCTGACACAGGAGAATCACTTGAACCCGGAAGGCTAAAGGTTGCAGTGAATGGAGATCACACCACCTGCACTCCCAGCCTGAGCAACAGAGCAAGACTACATCTCAAAAAAAAAAAAAAAAAAAAAAACCTTCCAAAACCTTTTCCCACTGCACTTAGAATTAAAATCCAATCTAAATTCCTTTATCCTCCACCGTAACTAGTATTTGTGCCCCCACCACCCACCTCTTTCAACTTCCTCCACTAGTGCTCCCTGAACCCCTAACCCAACTGTAGCCACTAAGCTCCAGGCACACTGGTCCTCTTGCTATTTCTCAAAGTCGCCAAGTGATCTCCCACCTCAGGGCCTTTGCCCTTTCTGTTCCCTCTGCCTGGAATGTTTTCCCCCAGGTCTTCAGGTGGCTGGCACCCTCTCATAAGCTTTAATGCCATCTCTTGACCTTAGCAATTTAAAATAGAATGCTAACGGTAGATCCCATTTCAGCAAAGATTGGAGGAAGTGAGGGGATGAGGGGGTGAGCCATAGGGGTATCTGGGGAAAGAATATTTCAGGCAGATATGAGTCAGGGCAAAGGCTCTGTCTATTCCCAGTGTGTCTGAGGAACAGCAAAAAGAAAGTGTGGCTAGAAGGGGTGAGTGGTAAGAGGAAGAGCTCCGGGTAAGAAGGTGAAGGAGGAGAAAAGTCACATGGAGCCTTGTAGGTGATGGAGTGAATTTTGTCATTTACTCTTAGAGGGCAAAAGACCTTTGAGCGCTAAATATGGCATATTCTGACTTATGTTTTTCTTTTAATTTGAGATGGATTCTGCCTCTGTTGCCAGGCTGGAGTGCAGTGGCACAATCTCAGCTCACTGCAACCTCCACCTCTCGGGTTCAAGATATTCTCCTGTCTCAGCCTCCTAGGTAGCTACAGACACCCACCACCACACCTGGCTAATTTTTGTATTTTTAGTAGAGATGGGATTTCACCATATTGGTCAGGCTGTTCTTGAACTCCTGACCTCAGGCAAAACCTCAACTCTACTCAAAAAAAAATTACGAAAATTAGCTGGGCATGTGGCACATGCCTGTAACCCCAGCTAGGTAAGTCAGGGCCAGGTATGGTGGCTCATGCCTCAGCCTCCCAAAGTACTGGGATTACAGGTGTGAGCCACCACACCGTGTGCTGACTTACATTTTAAAACAGACTTTTGTATTGAGAACGGACTGTGGGAAAGTATGCTGGGTGAGAAGAGAAACAAGGAGACCTGGTAGGAAGCTTCTAGAGCAATCTAGGGGCAAGATGATGGTGGCTAGGATAAGGGTGGAGATAATGAGAAGCGACGGACCTTGGATGTACTTTGAAATGAGAGTCATCGAGGGATGTGGATATGGGCATAACAGAAAAGGGAGAGGCAGTGATGACTTCAGAATTTCTGACCTGAGCTGTGTTCGCTCTAGGTGTAAGGTAGGCCCAGAGCTCCTGGCAGTACCATGTGGAGAAGACATGCACAGGGTCAGGTGGGGATGCTAACAAGGAGGAGTCAGGGCCAAGAAAAGAACGGTGAGGGCCAGGCATGATGGCTCATGCCTGTAATCCCAGCCCTTTGGGGGCTGAGGCAGGAGGATCACCTGAGGTCAGGAATTCGAGACCAGCCAGGCCAACATGGTGAAACCCCACTTCTACTAAAAATACAAAAAAATTAGCCGAGCATGGTGGTGGGTGCCTGTAATCCCAGCTACTCGGGAGGCTGAGGCAAGAGAATCGCTTGAACCCGGGAGACAGAGGTTGCAGTGAGTTGAGATCATGCCACTGCACTCCAGCTTGGGCTACAAGATCAAAACTCCATCTCAGGAAAGAAAAAAAAAGGGGGGTGGTGAGATGAGTTCCTGGTGTCACCATTTTAATAGCTGTCCCTAAAGAGCCACTGAACTTTTCATTGATGTGAACCAGTATAGGTACTTTCTGGGCACGAGAGAGATTAGCAAATAGATTAGGCATAAGACAGCACGAAGAAATTACTGTTTTAAAGGAAAATATTTTTAGAGACACATACTGAAGTCTTTAGAGGTGGAATATTATGCTGCCTATAATTTATGCTAAATGACTTTGGCATGAAATAATAAATGGAGTTAAAAATACATTCCCTTTGAGGCATCACTTCGTTTGAGTCAGGTTTTTATCTCTTACACAACAAAAAGGGTTCTCACATGAGGGTCCTGTCCTCACTGAGGCCACAAAATCCTTTTCAAAACTGAATTTCTAAATTTTCCTACTAGAGAGAAAGATACACGCTATATGCAGCAATGTGGGAGAGGAGAAACTGCTATTTGGTCCTTCCTAGCTCAGAAAGTCTCCCAGCTGGAAGGAAACTCCAAAGAGAGGCTAGATTAGAAGCAAGGAGGGGGTGGACAGTGGGAGGCTGTTCTAGGTTATCCACGCGTAGAGACTAGTATAGACGGAGAGTGACAAGAATCAAAACCACGGCTAGAGCCCTGAGCCAGACCTTGACATGTGGACGTTACCTGAAATGATACTCTTGCCGTCCTTCATGAAGTCGATGCCGTGGCACGTCATGTTGGGCACCGTGATCCGCAGCAGCTCCCTGTTGGACAACGTGTGCCACACCCTGATGTCTTTCTTGGCACAGGTTGCAAATAGCTCAGCAGTGCCACTGCAAGGAAGCCATCAAGAGAAGGAGATGCGACCATCAAAGATGCAGTTTCCCAGATGGGTATTTGACACCAAAATGTGTTTCACAAGAATACAGGAAAGGGCCGGGTGCGGTGGCTCACACCTGTAATCCCAGCACCTTGGGAGGCCGAGGTGGGTGGATCACCTGAGGTCAGGAGTTCGATACCAGACTGGCCAACATAGTGAAACCCTGTCTCTACTAAAAATACAAAAATTAGCCGATTGTGATGGTGTGCGCCTGTAGTCCCAGCTACTCAGGAGGCTGAGGCAGGAGAATCGCTTGAACCTGGGAGGCGGAGGTTGCAGTGAGCCAAGATGGCACCACTGCACTCCATCATGGGGGAACAGAGCAAGACTCTTGTCTCTAAACAACAAAAACAAAACAAAACAAAACAAACAAACAACAACAAAAGAATATAAGGAAGGATGTCTCTTATTATCCGAAGGCTTGATGATTGTCTTACAGACCATTTGCTACATCTTGTGTAAAATGGCATTTAATGCCGTCAGATAATCTGTGGACCATCTTTTCTAGCCCTTTCTCTTTAGGAAGGGTTGGGACAAAGTTGCTCAAAAAGAGTAAGTCAATTTAAAAATTCTTTCAAAGTCTTGGTAGACTGGAGGATAGTAAGTAACATTTCTCTTTTCTATAAAACTACCTTATTGAGACCCAATGTGGTAGCTCACACCTATAATCCCAGCACTTTGGGAGGCCAAGGAGGGAGGATCACTTAAGACTAGGAGTTCAAGACCAGCCTGGGCAGCATAATGAGACCTTGCCTCCACAAAAAATAAAAATATATAAAAATTAACATGCATGCCTGTGGTCCCAGTTTCTTGGGAGGCTGAGGAAGGAAGATCTCTTGAGCACAGGGGTTGGAGACTGCATTGAGCTATGATCATGCCACTGCACTCCAGCCTGGATGACAGAGTAAGACAAGAGAACTTGTCTCTAAAAATAAAATGAAATAAAATAAAAACACTTTATTGAGTTATGACTGACAAACAAGCTGCACATATTTAATGTATATTACTTGACTTTGGAGATCAGTAGACACCTATAACATTTCTTGCGATAAATACACCCTTGGAGTACTTGTATTAAAAGATAATAAACAAACTCTTTCCTATAAAGTAGACAATCTTTTTCTGAATTTTTATTTCTTTTTTTATTTTTGAGGTGGAATCTCACTCTGTTGCCCAGACTGGAGTGCAAAGGTCTGAACTCGGCTCACTGCAACCTCTACCTCAAGTGTTCAAGTGGTTCTCCTGCCTCAGCCTTCCCAGTAGCTGGGACTACAGGTATGCACCACCACACCCAGCTAATATTTTGTATTTTTAGTAGAGACAGGGTTTCACCATGTTGGCCAGACTAGTCTCAAACTCCTGACCTCAGGTGATCCACCCGCCTTAGCCTCCCAAAGTGCTGGGATTACAGGCATGAGCCACCGTGCCTGGCCAAATAGATAATCTTATTAAAAATTTTAAAAAGAAAAAAGACAATGATATCGGAATTCATGTTTGCAGATAACCCAAAACCCTTCTTTGATCTGTCAGGCTCAAAAAAAAAAAAAAAAAAGAAAAAAAAAAATAGGCAACCTGTAAATACATTGTAAATTACCAATATGTCAAAAGATTACAGATTATTCCAATTTGAATAAGAAGAAGGAGTAAACCAATAAAGACCATTTGGTTTATAAGCATAAATTTCCACCTTGTCTCTGTGGAGACTGAAGCTGATTTTTAGATTTCAGTACATCTCAAGCAATGTCTACATTTTTTCATAAACACATTTCAAGAAAAAAAGTCCTTTTCTTTTATTTTAAGACTTACTCCCAAAATTAAAAGAGAAAAATAAGTGGATCCCTTCCACACATTTAATGATGGGGCTCAGTGTTAAAATCATGAGGATGGACTAGTTAATTAGAAGGAGTAAGTGCTGGAATGAGACAGCAGATGTGATGGGGCTTCTTGCCAGACAGTCTTGATTAACATAAATCAAACCAAGTCAACATTAGAATGCGAATATTTATTTAAAATTATAGATTTTTATATTAGATAATGCCTTTGGTGAATGAGCTCCTCCTCTGAGGGAAGTAAGCATTTAAACAGGTATACTCATGAACCATTCTTGAAAATCAAATATCATGAAATGAATGCCCCCTAAAGAACTTTCCAGGCCAGCTGAGGTGGCTCACACCTGTAATCCCAGCATTTTGGGAGGGCCAAGGTAAGTGGATCACCTGAGGTTAGGAGTTTGAGACCAGCCTGGCCAACATGGCAAAACCCTGTCTCTACTAAAAATACAAAAATTAGCTGGGCATGGTGCTGTGCACCTGTAGTCCCAGGTACTTGGGAGGCTGAAGCAGGAGGATCGCTTGAACCCGGGAGGCAGAGGTTGCATTGAGCCAAGATCATGCAATTGCACTCCAGGAACAAAACTCCATCTCAAAAAGGAAGAAAGAAAGAGAGTGAGAGAGAAAGAGAGAGAGAGAGAGAAAAAGAAAGAAAGAAAGAGAGAGAGAGGGAAGGAGGGAAGGAGGGAGGGAGGGAAGGAAGGAAGGAAGGAAGGAGGGAAAGAAAGAAAGAAAAGAAAAGAAAAAGATCAAACCAACTTTCTTCCAAACTCTCTACCCTTGATGGCCTATCCACTTCCTTGACATCAAGCCTAGTTAAAAATGAACCATACAAGTGGTAGACTATCCTTAGTTTAGGGTCTAAGCAGTTAAGTTCTAGAAAGAACCCAATTGATTGGATCATGATGAGGTACCAGGCCCATGTGCTCTCTCCAACCTAAAATCTCATGAAATGAAGATATTTATAGATAGAGATATAACTATAGATGTACATAATTTTCCCCTTAACAATACAAGAAAGCAGGAAAGAGTATCATCACATAAGCCAGAAACATTGAGGATACATAGAAATCAGCCAGATAAGACCTGTAGAGAGAAACTGAGCTCAAAAGCGTAAGCAGAGTACAACTTATAAGGCTGGAACACTGAACAGGTTCACAAATTTTTTCACAAATAACAATTAGAAAAACTGGATGAATTAACAATAATCACAAAAATCCTAATGACACAGAAAACTTCTAAAAGTAGAAATCAAGAAGAGTTTGCTCTTCTAGAATGCAGCTGGAAAGGGTTAAGAATTGTTAGAATGCGGCTTTCTCACATGTAGGAGCCTCCAACTCCCACAGCTATGGTGGCTGTAAAAGAAGGTGGCAGAAAAACCATAGCCTTACCAGCTAACAATGCTAGAAAAAAACGAGTTAAGGGCTAGAAAATCAGTTGGAGTTTAAAGAGGGGATATCCTAGTGGCAAGGGAACCACGAGAATAAGATGTAAATTCTGATTATAAACACTGCCCAAATCTCTGCTGAAAAGCTAAATTATACAGGTATAAGGGGAATACCAAGAGGAAGAACAAGTAGGCAGAGGCCAGGGAGGATTCTACTGTTTGTTTTTTTTTTAATTGATTTTTTTTTAAGGATTCTACTTTTAAAGACAGCTACAAGGGGTCAATCTGAGAGGTTTTTGGATTGTCTGTTTTTTGCTAGTCTGCTTTTTTAACTGAATATATTCCCCAACTGAGCTCAGCTTGGATGGCAGGAAGCTGAACCTTGCAGGCTTCAAGTGTCAGAGCTTGAGGTTAGCAGAATATTTGGAAAATAGGGAGAAGTCACTAAAATAAAGAAAATCATGGAAAGATAAGCTTTATCTCTGCATAAACCCTTGGGTGACTGCCAAATAATGCAAGCTCACGGAATAACCTAAGACCAGGCTAAAAAAGCAGCAGTGGGAAGTCACGAGAGTATCAGCTAATGCATACTATGGGAAGGCAAAATTTGCAGTTTGAGTTCATGCCAACAATCCTCAGAGAACAGAGTTGCTTTAGTGTATTCTATATAATACTGAGTTTTCAACAAAAAATTATCAAACATGCAAAGAAGTAGGAAAATGCAACTCAGAAAAAAGGTAGTTAGAAGCAACAGACTCCAAGTAGACCCAGGTATTAGATTAGCAGACAAAAACTTTAAAGCAGCTATTTAAAAATACATTCAAAATATTAAAGGAAACTATCATATCAATAAGTGAACAGATAGGTAATCTGAACGGAGAACTAGAAACTATCTATGTGATATTATAATTACATACCTTATAGAAATTATATATTTTTCTACAGGTAAGAAGTACAATAACTAAAATAAATTTACTAGGTGGGCTCGATGGTAAAAAATCTGTAAACTGGAAGGTAGATTTAATAGAGATTACATAATTTTTAAAAAGAGAGAGAAAAAAGATTGAAGAAAATGAACAGCCTAGAGGTCTGTGGGAAAATCTCAAATTACTAAACACAGATAATTTGAATCTCAGGAGAACAGAAATAAGAAAAGGTAAAAATTCTTAAGGAACAATGGCTGAAAAACTTCTCAGTTTGGTGGAAAATATCAGCGTATAGATTCAAAAAGTTTAACAAACCCTAAGAAGGATAAACAAAAAGAGAAAAACAGATCACAAACTGATGAAAGACAAAAGCAAAGAAAAAAATCTTGAAAAGTAAACAGAAAAATGACATATTACAAAGAGGAAAATCATAATACAGAATGACTACTCATTAGAAAGTCTTGAATGATGTATTCAAACAAATGAATAAATAGAAAATAATCAGGCAAGAATTCTATAACCAGTGAAACTTTCTTCACAAATAAAGGCTAAAAAAAGTTTCCAGATAAACAAAAACTGAGATAATTCTTCACCAGAGCCTTATACTTTTAAAAAGATGTTAAATGAGCCAGGCAAAATGGCATGCACCTGTAGTCCCAGCTATTCAGGAGGAAGGAGGATCACTTGAGACCAGGAGTGTAGGCTGCAGTGTGCCATGATCATGCCTGTGAATAGCCACTCCACTCCATTCCATCCTGGGCAACAGAGTGAAATCCTGTCTCAAAAAAAAAAAAAAAAAAAAAAAAAAAAAGCTGAACAAAGTTCTTTAGGTTGCAGGGAAAAGATAACAGATGGCAACTTAGCTATATAAGAAAGAATGAAGACCATCAGAAATAATCAAATATGTAAGCAAGCACAGAGACATTTAAAAAATCTTCTCTTAATTTCTTGAAAATGTTTATGATTCTTTAAAGCAAAAATTATAATATTGCATTGATGGAGTTTATATAAAGATTTAATACAAAGATATGAAAGATTACATTAAATGCAAATAAATTAAACATTACAAATAAAAGCAGAGATTTTCAGACTGTATAGAAAACTGAAAACAAAGTACACGCTGCTTCAAGAGAGGTACTCTTAATTTAATTAAATTTAATTAATTAATTTATTTATTTATTATGAGATGGAGTTTCACTCTTGTTGCCCAAGCTGGAGTTCAATGGCGCAATCTCAGCTCACTATAACCTGGAGACCTCCCAGGTTCAAGTGATTCTCCTGCCTCAGCCTCCTGACTAGCTGGGACTGCAGGCATGCACCACCACACCTGGCTAATTTTATATTTATAGTAGAGACAGGGTTTCACCATTTGGCTAGGCTGGTCTCGAACTCCTGACCTCAGGTGATCCACTCACTTTGGCCTCCCAAAGTGCTGGGATTACAGGCGTGAGCCACTGCGCCCAGCGAGAAGTACTTTAAATATAAAGACACATGGAAAAATAAAAGGGTTAAAAAAAGATATATCATGCTAAGAGTAAGTCTAAGAAAGCTGTAATGAGTATATTAAAATTATACAAAGACAATTCAAAGAGAATTACTAGAGACAAAGAGGAACACTTTAATAAAAATGTCAATAGAGCAGAACAATATAACACATAATTAACAATACCTGATAATAGAACTTAAAGATATACGAAACAAAAACTGTGAGAAATAAAGGTGGAACTCTACATTCATTGCTTGAGACTTTAACATTTCTCTGAGTAACTGGTAATACAAGTGGACTAAAGATCAATAAGAAGAAGCTCTGTATGACACTAACTACACTAAAAGCTTCCATAGAGAAGAAAAAATATCTCCAAAGTACATATTGAAATATTCTATGTACATGAAGTTCAAAAGCAGGTAAAACTGATCTATGAGGCTAGAAGTTCAGACAGTGATTATCTTTAAGTAGGAAGATGAGGGTAGTGATTGGAAGGAGTGTTTGGGGGATGATAAAAATGTTCTATTGCTTTACCAGGGTGGTAGTCCTATAGGTGTGATAAGTCATTGAGGTGCTTAATTATAATTCATGTATTTTGCATATATGTTATACTTCAATAAAAACTCCATTAAAATTCTTTTTATACTGCACCAAACTATTATTCAAGTCTGAGGGTAAAACAAGCATATTTTCAGATAAGCAGGGATCAAATTTTCTTTTTTTCTTTTCTTCTTCTTCTTCTTTTTTTTTTAAATAGAAACAGGGTCTCACTTTGTCACCCAGGCTGGCATGCACTGGTGTGATTGTAGCCTCAAATTTCTTCCCACTTTAGCCTCCCAAGTTGCTGGAACCAGAGGCAGTGCCACCAACATGTCCAGTTTATTTATTTATTTTTGTAGAGATGGGGAGGGAGTGTCTCACCATCTTGCCAGGGCTACTCTCAAACTCCTGGGCTTAAGCTATCCTCCCACGTCAGTCTCCCAAAGTACTGTGATTACAGGCATGAGCCACTGTACCTGGCTGGGACCAAATTTTCTATACATAGATTGTTTCTGAAAGAATTAAAAAAAAAAAAAGAATCCAAGAGGATTGATATGTTTAAAAAAAAAGAATGATAAAAGCAAAGATCTATAATTCCAAATAATTTCAACATGGGACATGGTGGAGGAAAGGTGAAAATAAAAATACGCTGAAACTCTTGCCTTTTTGGCAGATAGGATATAAATGTCGGTTAACTGTAGCCTTTGATGAAAAAATATATAAATATGTATATTAACAATTTAGAGGTTGACTGCAGTGGCTCATGCCTATAATCTGAGAGGCCTATGCTCTGGAAGGCTGAGATAGGAGGATTGCTTGAGGATGGCAGTTAGAAACCAGCTTGGGCAACATAGTGAGACACTGTTACTACCAAAAAAAAAAATTTAAATTAGCTGGGCATGGTGGTACATGCCCGCAGTCCCACCTACTCCAGAGGTTTAAGGCGGGAGGATTGCTTAACCCCAGGAGTTTAAGTTTGCTGTGAGCTATGATTGCACCACTGTACTCTAGCCTGGGGGACAGAGCAAGACCTTATCTCAAAAAATAAAAAATAAAAATAAAAAATAAAAAAAATTCAAGGGTAACCACTAAATGAATACAGATAAAGTAGATAGTTTCCAAGTGTATGCAGCAAAGGTTAAAATGTAACCAAATAAAACATGATGACTACAACAAAAGACAAGAAAAGAAAAAAGTAAACATCTTAAAAAATAATTTAAGATAATTACAAAATAATGCTTTGGTATATAAAGTAATAGCAACCAAAAACAAAGAACATTAACACAACTAAATTAGCAAGTAAAGGAAGAATGCAGTACCATATATTTATTCTATATTCTTTCTCTTAGCTCAGTTCATCTCCACAACTCAGCAGCCTCAAGTCTTCTTAAATCTCCTTTTAGAAAATGACCCTTACTTATCAAAAGGAGAAGTCCTATATTGACTGCAGGATTTCTTTACTTATTAGGAATTTAATAAACCCTTTCTAACTGTGTTAATATTTTATTAAAATTGTGACTGGTTTACAAAATTGCATTAGTTTTAAGTGGTTTGGCCTAACCCCAGTGATTCTCAGCTAGGGGTAATTTTGCCACCAGGGAAAGTTTGGCAATATCTAGGGACGTTTTTTGGTTGTCATAATTGCAGGGAAGGAGCTGCTACTGGCATCTGATGAGTAGAGGCCAGGGATGCTGCCAAACATCCTTTAACGCACAGAATAACATCCACAATATCAAGTTATCTAACTCAAAATGTCAACAGTGCTGAGGCTGAGGAATCCTGGCCTAATTCAATTTTTCCAAGAAGTCCTTTTTTTTTCTTTTTTAAAATATATGAACTTTAGGTTTTCCAATGAACATTTATTATATTATAGCAAATATACCTAATTTAGTAAACGTTATTTTCTCTTTTTTTCCCCATTCCCACCCCATGTTATTTTAAAAGAATGAAGACATGGTGATCTTAATATCAGACTAAGTAAAATTAGGTGCAAGAGAAATATTTTGAGAGGCTGGGCGTGGTTGGTCACGCCTGTAATCCCAGCACTTTAGGAGGCTGAAGTGGGTAGATCATAAGTTCAAGAGCTCAAGACCGGCCTGGCTAGTATGGTGAAACCCCATCTCTACTAAAAATTCAAAATTTAGCTGGACGTGGTGGCACATGCCTGTAGTCCCAGCTACTTGGGAGGCTGAGGCAGGAGAATCACTTCAGCCTGGGAAGCAAAGGTTGCAGTGAGCTGAGATCACACCACTGTACTCCAGCCAGCCTGGGTGACAGAGTGAGACTCCATCTCAAAAAACAAAACAAACAAACAAACAAAAAAACCAGAAAATATCTTAAGTCGAAAATGCATTTAACACACCTAACCTACTGAACATCCTGGCTAGCCCAGCCTACCTTAAATATATCCAGAACACTTAGATTTGCCTGTAGCTGGGCAAAATCATCTAACACAAAGCCTATTTTATAATGAAGTGTTGAATATCTCATATAATTTATTGAATAACATACTGAAAGGGAAAAACAAAATAGTCGTATGGGTACTTGAAGTATAGTTTCTACTGAATGCATTTTTCTTTTATACCATCATAAAATTAAAAATCATAAGTCAGGGACTGTCTGTACTAAGCTTTTTCCAGGTGGCATTAGGAAAACAGAAAAGTTTTGTCAGGTACTTACGGTTTCCATGAGGGATTTATTAGAAAAGTCAATATCCTAAAGAAACTCAAATTTGAATTAGAAAACTAATATAATTGCATGGTGAAGACAATGGAAAATCTATTAAAATAATTCATTACACTAGAAAATTTTAAGGAGAAAAAATCATAACTATGTTAATAGATACTGAAAATGAATTAATAAAATCAAATGCCCTTGCATACTGCATCAAACCTCCATGTTCTTATTTTCCTCTTCTACTCACAATGGAAAGACAATATCCTCCACAGCATCAAAGTGACAAGTCGCTATGAGAGTCTCTTTGAAATCAGTGAAGTTGACACGATAAATATGTGATTCTTCTGTTCCTACAAAAAACTGGTGTCCTTCTCCTCGAAGCGTGATAGAAGTGATGCCACCTTGCAACTGAATCTTCCTTTAGGGAGAAGCAAAAAGGTAAAGTAGATTCACTCAACCAGGAAGTATTTATGAATCACCTGAAGCATGGCAGAGGATATAAATTGGGCATGTAATTTTGGACATGTCCTCACAGAAGTGACACAGTTAAAAAGGCAGGAGTTACTCACAAGTTTGTGTACCCATGATCAGCAGAGAGAGAGGTCAGCATAGGTTAAAGCAATTAAGGAAGAGTCTTTAGTGAGTGAACATTCTGACATGGGTTGTGCAACACAGGTACGATTTGGGTAGAGGGAACATTCCAGGAGTAAATATGGGTACAAATGAATACAGCAACTAACTCCTTTATTAATTCCACTTCTGAAAAATAATCCTAAAGTCAGGGGGGGAATGCTTTATGTCAAAGGATGCCATGAAAACCTTATCTAAAAGAATAAAGGTTGGAAACAACCTAAATATACAATTGGAATGGAATGAATGATCTATGGAACATCAGTTTCATAGAATATTTGCCTAAAAAAAAGTTTAAAAGATTATGTTCTGCTTCATTTAGTCTCAATGATTAAATAACTATTGATTGGTTGGCTGTTATGTCAATTCAACATACATAAGCAGATAGATCATTATATGCACATGCAAACAGAGAGCCTCAAAGGAGGGTTTTCAGACTCAAAACTCAAACAAATCATTGTGTACTAATTCCCTCCTGCTATTACTTTCGGTGTCTTTTCACCTTTTCTTTCATACTGATTCTGTTGTTGAATTTTCTTAGCAATTTCTTGGGCAATTTGACATAATAAAAAGATTACACTGTAATACTGAAAATGTTTATGATGCTTACATGAAGTAAAAAATTAGAATAAAAAGTTTTATTTATAAGTAAAATCATTTCAAAGCTTGTGCAGTGGCTCATGCCTATAATCCCAGTACTTTGGGAGGCCTAGGCAAGGAGGACTATGTGAGGCCAGGAGTTTGAGACTCGCCTGGGCAACATGGCAAAACCCTGTCTCTAAAAATAAAAAAATAAAATAATAGCCAGGTGTGGTGGTGCACACCTATAGTCCCAGCTACTTGGGAGTCTAAGGAAGAAGGGTCACTTAAGCCTAGGAGTTGGTGGCTACTGTGAGCCACAATCCCATCACTGCCCTCCATCCTCGGTGACAGAGTGAGACTCTGTCTCAAACAAAGGGAAAAATAAATGAAGGAAGGAAGAAGGAAGAAAGGCAGGAAGGAAAAGGAAAGAAAGAAGGAAAGAAGGAGAGAAAGAAAGCAAGATAGAAAGAAAGAAGGAAAAAGACTAGGGGTTGTCTTTGCTAGAACTTTTAGGAGTTGGTTTCTCCTCTTCTACATTTCAGATTTCTCCTTCTTCCTTTTATAAACTTAAAAAAAAAAAAAAAGCGACCAGGTGCGGTGGCTCACACCTGTAATCCCAACACTTTGGGAGGCTGAGGCAGGCGGATCACCTGAAGTCGGGAGTTCAAGACCAGCCTGACCAACATGGAGAAACTCCGTCTCTACTAAAAATACAAAATTAGCTGGGCATGGTGGCGCACACCTGTAATCTCAGCTACTTGGGAGGCTGAGGCAGGAGAATTGTTTGAACCCAGGAGGTGGAGATTGCGGTGAGCCAAGGTTGCGCCATTGCACTCCAGACTGGGCAACAAGAGCGAAACTCCATCTCAAAAAAAAAAAAAAAAAAAAAAAAGCATATAAATGAATGAGGTCCTAGGAATACAACCTCTCTCTGTAACTAATTTAGTTTGGACAATAAAGAATTCAATGCAGATTCTTGTGCAGGAAGCCAGCATGGGAAATGCAGCGTTTTTGAGGTTGGTTTGTTGGTGGAACACAGAACAGTTAATGAAGAAAGGAAGACAAGTCAAATCCCAGTCCCTGCACTAACTAGAGGTCTGTGACTCTGGACAAGTTGTCAGAAACCTCTGGCCTCAGTTTACTCAACCACAGAATAATTCCTCCTTTACAGGGTTGCAGTGAAGGTAAGATACACTAGCCCACAGACGACAACCAAGGAATACTGGCTATTGGCATCTGGGACTGTCAGAAGACAAAGCGAAGTCTAGGGATAAAAGGGAAAGGACAGAGCTTGGCACTGGAGTCCTTTTGATCATGTCTTCCCTTGCTAGTCCCCATGACTTCTCATGGGAGCTGCATTTTATTTATAAATAAAACTTAGTATGAGAATACAAAGTTTTTTTCTTTATTATTTATTGCCTTTGTGTGAGAATACACTTTATTTTGTTCATTATTTATTGCCTTTGTATGAGAATACAAAGTTTTATTTATAAGTAAAGTCATTTAGAAGCTTGTGTAGTGGCTCATGCCTGTAAGCCCAGTGCTTTGGGAGACCTAGGCAAGGAGGGCCACGTGAAGTGGAATCTACAAAAAGCCCAGGAGGTGGAAATCACCACATCTAAGTCTGCACTGTCACACAGTGTTATTTGAGAAACAGTGATAACACAAACCTTGTAATAATTGTTTTGAGTTTATTTTCATCATAATGGGAACATATGTACATTAAAAAAAACAAACGGTTACAGAATTAGCGGGTTAATTGGCTATATTCACTTCATACATCCCAAGACAATCCAACATAGTTTTTTTTTTCTTGCAGCTTGTGTTATTAATACTTGGATGTTATTTCTTTCCTCTCCTAATTTTTGCTATCTTAAGGTTAAGTTTCTCATCATTTCTCTTCCCCAACTCATCTGTATCAAGATTCAGGTTTGGTTGTAAATTAAGAGAGGAGCTTTTCTCTTTCTCTCTCTTCAGAAATCAGATTCCAAGTTTTATAAGTGTCTATTCCAAGAGGTTGTCCAGGCACCGGGCTCCTGATGGAAACAGTGCTCCCAGCATTCTCTGGGGTTGTGTTTTTCAAACACGAGCATGTATAATAATCTGGAAGGTTTCCAGTATTATTCTAAAGTCCCCACCCTCCCTCATTCTCCTTCATACAGGCATGAAACTGGTCCAAAACATTCTCAATAAGCCCATTCTTGACCAGTGAATTTAAAATGGCAATGCATACATTGCTTTTGTTGCTGTTGTTGTTAACTGAGACAAGGTCTTGCTCTGTCACCCAGGCTGAGTGCAGTGATGCGATCATGGCTCACTACAGCCTCAACCATGAGACTGATTGATCAACCTCAATCAATCCTCCCGCTTCAGCCTCCTGAGTAGCTGGGACTACAGGTGTGTGCCACCACATCTGGCTAATTTTTGTATTTTTTGTAGAGATGAGGTTTCACTGTGTTGCCCAGGCTGGTCTGGAACTTCTGGGCTCAAGCAATCCACTTGCCTCGGCCTCCCAAAGTGCTGAGATTACAGGCGTGAGCCACTGCACCTGGCCTCCCTATTTCTACTTTTCAGTATTTTATATTTATTTATTGAGTTTTTGGAAATGAAGTCTCACTCTGTCTCCCAAGCTGGAGTGTAGCGGCGGGATCACAGCTCACTGTAACCTCTGCCTCCCGAGTTCAAGCAATTCTCCTGCCTTAGCCTCCTAAGTAGCTGGGATCACAGGCATACACCAACTCGCCCAGCTCATTTTTGTATTTTTAGTAGAGACAGGGTTTCACCATGTTGGCCAGGCTGGTCTGAAACTTCTGACCTCAGGCGATCTGCCCACTCGGCCTCCTAAAGTGCTAGGATTACAGGTGTGAGCCACCATGCCTAGCCTGGCCTCCCTGCTTCTATTCAAACAGTAATCCCCTTACTCCCCAACCTACTTCATTTTTCTCCATTGTACTTATCACACTCTAGCACTAGGTACTTTCCTTGTTTATTTTGTTTATTATTTATTGCCTTTTCCTTCCTGCTAGAATGTAAGCTCCATGAGGGCAGGGATTTTTTTTCTTTTTTTAATCTTTTTTGTTTTATACACTGAGATATCCTAAGCACCTAGAATGGTGCCTGGTACACTGTGAATGTTCAACACAGATTTCTTTGAATGAAGACAGCTGATGCTCATTTCTACAATGTGTGTGCAACTATCCCTGGCTTCCTGGGAGGTAGCAGAGACCGTACAAAGCACGTGTGGGGTATCTGGCTTTTGTTGAAGCCCACCCCTCTATGAACTGTCTTCCCTGATCCCTGGACTACTTTGGTTTGATTCAACATAAGCTTCTGTCTTTTCATTGGCAAAGAAGCCACTGTCGATTGTGATTCCAACTACTCATTCTATTAGCAAGATAAAATTTTTTAACCAAATATCACTTTGCCAATATCATCGAGCCTCCCTTTAGTGGGTCTCTACCCATCTCCACTCCATGAGGCCCAGAACTTACTTGATGGGTTTGTAGCTAGGGCTTTTACAGAAGACCAGCAGTCCAGCTCCAGAGCCCACCAACAGACCCCCCATCTTCAGGCACCTGATAGCTGACACTCCCTAGGGGGAGAAACAGTGTTAAGAAAAAGGCACCGAAATCTCACAAATCACCCCTAAAGAACTTACTCATGTACCCAAATACCACCTGTTCCTCAAAAACCTATGGAAATAAAAAAAAAATTTTAATGTTAATTAAAAAAAAGAAAAAGGCTGAATGAAAGATGAATTAAAGATAGCCAAAGTCATGCCAGTGCTGCACACATTGCTTGGAGGATGTTCATGAAGGTTCTGCTCAAGATGCACCCCGAGGCTGACCAAGGGGACTCAATGCCAACAACAAGCTCATTTGCCAGGAAGTAACTCTCCAGGGCCTGCAAGATGCAAACAGGCTTTACCATCCTCCCTCCCTAAAACCACCGGTGCATTTTAAATATTTTAAAAATTAACACTTTTGACTGGGCGTGGTGGCTCACACTTGTAATCCCAGCACTTTGGGAGGCCAAGGTGGGCGGATCACGGAGTCAGGAGTTCAAGACCAGCCTGGCCAACATGGTGAAACCCGTCTCTACTAAAAATATAAAAATTAGCCAGGCGTGGTGGCAGGTGCCTATAGTCCCAGCTCCTCAGGAGGCTGAAGCAGGAGAATCTCTGGAACCTGGGAAGTGGAGCTTGTATTGAGCCAAGATTGCACCACTGCACACCAGCCTGGGCAACAGAGCTAGACTCTATCTCAAAAAAAAAAAAAACAAACCACTTTTACATCTGCTCAAATGCAGTCAAGAGCAGAAGGTATAAGCATAGCCTTAGCAATGTTAGTTCCTCAGCTGCCGCTGTTTTCACCAGAACTTAATTCTTGTAAATGCAAAGGGACCATATTTAACATCCCAAGAAAGCACAGAAGTCTCCTTATGGTTTGGTGACTGTAACATCTGAACTACAACATGTAGTACATACTTTTACCAATAGTGGAATCATATTTAAAATTTAAAGTATTCTTCAAAGGTTGAGGTGCCCCCCCACTATGCATCCCAAATAAAAAAATATTTGATGATGTATGATGATTGTTTTGTAGTATCAACTATGAAGTTCTAATTTTAAAATGTGCATAGCAACATTTTATTTTATTTATTTATTTTTTTGACACGGAGTCTCTCTCTCTCTGTCACTCAGGCTGGAGTGCAGTGGCGTGATCTTGGCTCACTGTAACCTTCGCCTCCCGGGTTCAAGCAATTCTTGTGCCCCAGTCACCCAAGTAGCTGGGATTACAGGCATGCCCCATCATGCCCAGCTAATTTTTGTATGTTTAGTAGAGATGAGGTTTCACCAGGTTGGCCAGACTGGTCTCGAACTCCTCACCTGAAGTGATCCTCCTGCCTCAGCCTCCCAAAGTGCTGGGATTATAGGCGTGAGCCACCACACCTGGCCAAGTGGCAATCTTTTTGTTGTCTCCATAATTTTGCCTTTTCCAGAATGTCATATAGTTAGAATCAAATGACATGTAGTCTTTTCAAACTGGCATCTTGCACTCAGTAATATGTATTTAAGTTTCCTTCTTTTCCTATAAAACCTCTTCCTGACTTTATAGCTAATTCCTTTTTAGTACTGATTAATATTCCATTGTTTGGATGTATCACAGTTTATGTATCCCTCTACTTAACTGAAGGACATCTGGGTTGCTTCCAAGTTTTCGCAATGATGAATAAAGCTTCTATAAACATCTGTGTGCAGGTTCCTTGTGTGAACATAAGTTTTCAGCTCCTTTGGTTAAATACCAAGGAGTACAATTGCTGGATTACCTGGTTAAGAGTATGTTTAATTTTGTAAGAAACCACCAAACCATCTTCCAAAGTGGCCATACTATTTTGCATTCCATCAGCAATGAATAATAGTACTTATCGCTCTTCATCTCTGTCAATGTTATGTATCATTAGTGTTCTGGATTTTGGCCATTCGAAAAGGAATGTAGTGGTGTCTCATTGCTGTTTAAATTACATTTCTCACAATGAAAAATATAAGATATATAAGATGTAGAGTATTTTTTCATATGCTTACCTGCCATCTGTATATCTTTTTTTTTTAGACGGGGTATCCCTCTGTTGCCCAGGCTGGAGTGCAATGGCGCGATCTTGGCTATGGCAGCCTCCACCACCTAGGTTCAAGCGATCCTCATGCCTCAGCCTTCTGAGTAGCTGGGATTACATGTACCCACCACCATGCCTGGCCAATTTTTTTTTTTTTTTTGGTAGAGATGGGGTTTCACCATGTTGGCCAGGCTGGTCTCAAACTCCTGACCTCAGGTGATCCACCCACCTCGGCCTCCTAAAGTGCTGGGATTCGGGTGTGAGCTGCCGTGCCTGTCTGGGTATGAATATTTTTAAGGCCCTTGATACTGTGAACCCAAAGTATCTGAGACAGGTCTCAATCAATGTAGAAAGTTTATTTTGCCAAGGTTAAGGATGCACCCAAGACACAACCTCAGGAGGTCCTGAAGACATGTGCCCAAGGTGGTTGGGGAACAGCTTGCTTTTATACAAGTTAGGGAGAATAATACATGAATTAATACATGTAAGATTTATGATGGTTTGATCCAGAAGGGCAGGTTACCTCAAAGGGGGTTGGGGGACTTCCAGGTCATAACTAGATTTAAAAATGTTCTGATTGGCAATTGGTTGAGTTATTATTAATAGAAAGGAATGTCTGGGTTATGATAAGGGGTTGTGGAGACCAAGGTTTTATCATGCAAATGAAGCCTCTGGGTAGCAGGCTTTAGGGAGAATAGATTGTAAATGTTTCTTATCAGACTTAAGGTCTGTATTGACCTAGAGCTGTCCCCCAGGCATCTCTGAGGCCAGCTTCTTCACCTTGCCTCAGTGTCACCTGATTCTAAATAGCAGCTCCTCATCACTCTCTGTCCCTTTGTCCCGCTGCATTTTTCTTCTAAGCACCTGTCAACACCTCACAAAGTGCTGGGATTACAGGCGTGAGCCATCACATCTGGGCAATAGGTCAATTTTAAACCATTCCAATTCTTTAACTTTCTAACTATAGAGCAAAAAAAAAAAATTTTTTTTTTGAGACAGGGTCTCACTCTGTCACACAGGCTAGGGTGCAGTGGGTTAATCTCAGCTCACTGCATCCTCCGCCCCAGCTTCCTGAGTAGCTGGGACTACAGGAATGCTTCACCACGCTCAGCTAATTTTCATATTTTTTTTGTAGAGATGGGGTTTTATCAGGTCACATCAGGAACTCCTGGGCTCAAGCAATCTGCCCACCTCAACCTCCCAGAGTGCTGGGATTACAGGTGTGAGCCACCTCGCCTGGCCTGAACAAATACTTAAGTAGAGTTTCAAAGTGGGTAAGATCACTTGATATTGAAACCAAACACCTTTAATGACACCTCCTATCCCTTCATCCTGCAGTAATTATTTTCTTTTCACCCATGTAAAAGGTGTCTTGGAATCATTGCCTCGTTAAATGGACCATCAGACCTGAATGGTTAAGAATTTAAGTATTCACAGGTGACATAAGTGCCAAAGGTTTGAGGAACCCTAAGAGAGCCAGCATCTTTGCTGGAGAGAGATTTAGTTCCCAAGTGCTAGAAAAACAAAGCAAAAAATCCAGTAGTTTTCAAGTAGTGTTATATGGAGCCCTTTGGAGGCATCTCAGGAGTTGGCACTGGCAGGGCTCTAAGACTTGCTCTCCTTAACTTGGTGTGTTTTTATTAGTTTAATATATTAGAACTCCTGTCCTATATGAACAGACACTTCTCAAAAGAAGACATTTATGTGGCCAACAAACATATGGAAAAAAGCTCATCATCATTGGTCGTTAGAGAAATACAAATCAAAACCACAATGAGATACCATCTTATGCCAGTTAGAATGGTGATCATTGAAAAGGCAGGAAACAACAGATGCTGAGGAGAATGTGGAGAAATAGGAAAGCTTTTACACTGTTGATGGGAGTGTAAATTAGTTCAACCATTGTGGAAGACAGTGTGGCGATTCCTCAAAGATCTATAGCCAGAAATACCAGTTGACCCAGCAATCCCATTACTGGGTATATACCCAAAGGATTATAAATCATTCTACTATAAAGACACATGCAGACGTATATTTATTCAGCACTATTCCCATTAGCAAAGACTTGGAACCAACCCAAACGCCCATCAATGAGAGACTGGATAAAGAAAATGTGGCACATGTACACTATGGAATACTATGCAGCCATAAAAAAAGGATGAGTTCATGACCTTTTCAGGGACATGGATGAAGCTGGAAACCATCATTCTCAGCAAACTAACACAGGAACAGAAAACCAAATATCACATGTTCTCATTCATAAGTAGGAGTTGAACAATGAGAACACATGAACACAGGGAGGGGAACATCACATACTGGGGCCTGTCAAGGGGTGGAGGGTAAGGGGACAAGGGGTAAGCATTAGGAGAAATACCTAATGTATGAGTTGATGGGTGCAGCAAACCACCATGGCACGTGTATACCTATGTAACAAACCTGCACGTTCTGCGCATGTATCCCAGAATTTAAAGTATAACAACAACAACAAAAGAACTCCTATCCTAAAAAGAATTAGAAAAACCACACATGAAAAGCTACACTTCAATCTCTTATAGAATTCTTTCTTTCTTTTTTTTTTTTTTTTTTTTTTGAGACGGAGTCTCACACTGTTGGCCAGGCTGGAATGCAATGATGCGATCTTGGCTCACTGCAACCTCCACCTCCCAGGTTCAAGCAATTCTCCTGCCTCAGCCTCCCAAGTGGCTGGGACTACAGGTACATGCCACCACTCCAGCTAATTTTTGTATTTTTAGTAGAGACAGGGTTTCACCTGTTGGCTGGGATGGTCTCAATCTCTTGACCTCATGATCCACCCACCTTGGCCTCCCAAAGTGCTGGGATTACAGGCGTGAGCCATCGCACCTAGCCGTATAATTATTTCTAAACTTTTCTCTACTTACACTACGGTTTTTCCCGTCTTTTTATGCAGCTCCTTGAACACTTGAATATTAAATGATTGTATGACTAAGAAAACTCTGACATTTTCCCAGGAACACGGTGCAATATTTCAAAGTTTTTGAGAATATCTAAGTATCTGAAGTATCTAAGCTTAGTTAGAACCATCTGTTGTGTTATCAGAAATGAGATAGGCAGGTGGAGAACCTAGCACAAGCTTTCAAATGCAAACTTTAGTAGAAACAGCCCTACTAAGTTTCTGGGGTGTTGGAAATAGCAGCACTTATTATATAAAATTATCCTCTGATGGTAGCTTTTTATTTTGGTGTAAATATCAAAGTCTCTAACTCCTTTTAACTAGAATTATTAGGAATTCTGTAAACATAAACAGTTGACTATTTCTAGGTCTTGTTCATGACTTTTAATATCAGTTGAGGCTAAAATCTAAGATCTAGTTAGTAGAATAGACAAAAATTGTATATATATAGTTTTATACATCAGAGTACACTTCTCTTATGTATGGCAACTGGGCTGAAACCAATGTGGTTTAAAATCACAAAGCAACAGGCCCTATGCTTTGAAGAGGTGAACATAAATGTGTTCTGATTCCCTAAATTTAGGACATCTAGAAATGTCTTTATCCTGAATAAAAACCAGAGATGAGGGCGTAGAGAACTGGCCAATGTACCCTGCAAATTGGGAATGTGGCCTGAGGTCCATCACTGACTTTTTGTGTTTTCCCCACAAACTCTTTCTTCGTTAAGAAAGTACATGCTTCAGCTGGGCACGGTGGCTCACGCCTGTAATCCCAGCACTTTTGGAGGCCCATGCCTGTAATCCCAGCACTTTTGGATCACCTGAGGTCAGGAGTTCAAGACCAGCCTGAGCAACATGGTGAAACCCTGTCTCTACTAAGACATACAAAAATTGGGTGTGGTGGCACACGCCTGTAGTCCCAGCGACTTGAGAGGCTGAGGCGGGACAATCGCTTGAACCCGGGAGGCGGAGGTTGCAATGAGCAGAGATTGTGCCACTGCACTCCAGCCTGGGCAACAGAGCAGGAATCCATCTCAAAAAGAAAAAAACAGTACATGTTGCCAGTGGAGGGAGGAAAATGGCAGCGCAGACTGTGATGGTCTTTACTCACCAAACTGAATTTGTCCTTCGCAGGCCCAGCATCTGCCAGCAGTCTAGTCCTGGGGTTCATTTTTAGAATATCTCCAGTCGTGGTACCAAGGTAGAAAAAGCTATCATCGTCAGCCATCTGGGGAAGAGAGAAAAAGAAACCTGAAGACCTGGATGTCCTCAGAGATGGCCATGAACCCCTGGTCAGGAATGGGATGAGGTTCCTCTGACAACCCTGTGAAGACTTGTAGAGATGCTCAGGGCTGCTTCTATTTCCCCAGGCTCAAAGATGGGTCAGAACAGCTCTGAGGGAAGCAGGGTTAGGGCTTCACATAGAATGGAGGGAAATCTTAGACTCCAATTAGCCTGTGCATTTCACTTGAAGTCTATTTGGGTCTGATGTTAATAGGCATACTCTGCCAGTTCAGACTTTTGAGACATCTCTTAAGGGCTCCTAGGATGAAGGTATGCGTCTCCAAAGAGGCTATACATTTGCTTTATCTCATATTTTCCAAAGTCTATATCCATAAAATAACTATGCATTAAACAAGAGGAATAAGTCCGTGGAGAATGAAGTTATTCGGGTTGAGTATCCTTAATCCAAAAATCTAAAATCTGAAATGCTCCAAAATTGGAAATTTTTGAGTGCTGATGTGACACTTAAAGGAAATGCTCATTGGCACATCTCAAATTCTGAATTTTCAGATTAGAGGCGCTGAACTAGGAAGTATAATGCAAATACTCCCAAATCTAAAAAAAAAAAAAATCAAAATCCAAAACACTTCTGGTTATAAGCATGTCAGATAAGGAATACACAACCTGAATATATAAATCTGCAGTTAAAATCTATTAATAATTTCCCTTTATGGAAGAGATTCCATTTCAACAATGGGTTTCAAGGTCAGAAACTTTATTTGCAATAGCAGAAGTAGCATCAGTGGCATAGGAACGTGGTGTGGGCTCTGAGTGCCACAGGCTACATTGCTTTCCTTCAGGTGAGGCAGGCTCTGGGTGTTTGAAGACAGCCTAGATTCCAGTAAAACAAGGTTTACCTGTGCTGTGTCTAAGTGACTCTTCCATGAGTTCTGAAGGGAGCTCCTTTTTTTTTGTTTTTGAAACAGAGTCTCACTCTGACGCCCAGGCTGGAGTGCAGTGGCATGATCTCGGCTCACTGCAACTTCTGCCTCCTGGGTTCAAGCAATTCTCCTACCTCAACCTCCTGAAACGCAGAGATTACAGGCGCCTGCCACCATGTCTGGCTATTTGTATTTTTAGTAGAGACGGGGTTTCGCCATGTTGGCCAGGCTGGTCTCGAACTCCTGACCTCAAGTGATCCACCTACCTCAGCCTCCTAAAGTACTGGGATTACAGGCATGAGGCACCGCACCTGGCCAAGGTAGGCTTCTTCAATCAACATCCCCTATTCTATGCCTCATCTTCCCATCCCCAGCCCCATGTACACACACACACACAAACACCTTGGACAGTACTACTAACAGGAATGTGTGTTAATTATTACTTAATACTTCAATGAATACTTACTCCAATACTCATGACGATCCTTTTCATCTGTCCTGTTTGGCACTCAATTGGCCAGATTTTTCTATTTGGAAGATCCAGTTCCCATACTCGAATTGTCCCACTATATATAAAAACAATTATAATCAAATGGATACCCATTTAATAATCACTTCATCCCTGAAACTGAGGGGAAGAGATCTAAACATTTTTGAGGCCTTGTTATGGCCTAGTGCACTGTGAAAGATCTTTTATTCGATCCTCATAACAACACCATGAGGCAAGTTTTATGATTCCCCTGTTGGAAATAGATGCTTGATGCCACAAAGAAAAAATCAGCACTGAGACAAAGGATCTTTCAGCAACGCAATTTTTACTTCCTGGACTGCAGGAAGGGTACTCTCATGGCAAGATGGCTAGTGGAATACCCTTCCTGCAGTCCAGGAGTAAAACTTGCATTGCCAGAAGATCTTTTGTCTCAGTGCTGATTTTTCTTTGCGGCACTGAGCATCTATTTCCAACATCCCACTCCCAAATGAGAAAGTGCAGAGCTTGAAGACAGCAGAGCAAGGATTCACACCCAGCTCCCTCCCACTCTGAGGTGCATGCTACCCACTCTACTGAAAACAAACATACATATAAGCATGGGAACAAGTGCAGAGTAAATCAGAGCTTATTCAATTCTTCCTGTTTGTTCTTTTCTTTCTTTCTGACAAGTAAAAATGATATACATTCACGGTGTACATCATGATGTTTATGTATACATATACATTGTAGAAGAGCAAAATCAAGCTGTTGAACATATGCATTGCCTCATATACTTACCATTTTTTAGGTGGTGAGAAACTTAAAACTCTTTTAGCAATTTTCAAGTATACAATATATTATGAATTATACTGACCATGATCTTCACAACCTAAGTGTCCATCAGAAGATGAACTGACTTTGGGAGGCCAAGGCAGGTGGATCACCTGAGGTCAGGAGCTCAAGACTAGCCTGGCCAACACGGTGAAACCCAGTCTTTACTAAAAAAAATACAAAAATTAGCCAGGTGTGGTGGTACATGCCCATAATCCCAGCTACTGGCTGAGGCAGGAGAATCGCTTGAACCTGGAAGGTGGAGGTTGCTGTGAGCCCAGATAGTGCCATTGCACTCCAGCCCGGGCGACAGAGAGAGAGAGTCCATCAAAAAAAAAAAAAAAAAAAAAATAAAAGAAAAAGAAGAATGGACCTTAAAAATGTGGAATATGTACACAACGGAAAGAAATTTTGACATTTGTGACAACATGGGCAAACCTGATGGACATTATGTTAAGTGAAATAAGCTAAGCACAGAAAAACAAACACCGCATGCCTTCATCCAGCTGTGGAGTGTAAAAATGCCAAACTCATTTGACAGAGAGTAGAATGGTGGCTATCAGAGGCTGGGGGTGGGAGAGTAGGGAGATGTTGGTCAGAGGACACCAAATTTCAGTTCAACAGGAGGAAGAATAAGTTTAAATGTGTTTTTTTTTTTTCCAAGGAAAATTTTTAAAGGGAAGACCTGTGGTATAGAGTCTTATCTTCAAGGAAAGAGAAATGAGGCCAAGCAACTAAAAGCTAAACAAAATCAGCACCTAACACAGGACTTGATATATGGTCAGTATTTACTCATTATATGTTGAATTAATCTGAATTAATAATTGTATAAAAATACCAAGGTCAACATCATAGTCAAAGACTTCAGTGAATATCTTTCAGCAGAAAAGAGTAATCTAAAACTGTATCAGGTTTTTCTTTTTGTTTTTTAACTCCTAGAGTTATACATATAGTAAGTACTCAGACATATTTTAAACATACTTAACTTTTTTTTTTTTTGAGACGGAGTCTCATTCTGTCACCCAAGTCGGAGTGCAGTGGCGCAATCTCGGCTCACTGCAACCTCCGCCTCATGGGATCAAGCAATTCTCTTGCCTCAGCTTCTGGAGTAGCTGGGACTACAGGCACGCACCACCAAGTCCAGCTAATTTTTTTCTATTTTTAGTAGAGATGGGGTTTCACCATGTTAGCCAGGATGGTCTTGATCTCCTGACCTGGTGATCCACCTGCTTTGGCCTCCCAAAGTGCTGAGATTACAGGCGTGAGCCACTGCGTCTGGCCAACTTTTTTTTTTTTAAACAAAGAGCTTTTTCATGGTCATCCTGATAGATGTTATTTGGAATCTGAAATACTGAAATTTGCAGGACATCTCATGGGGACAATATAGTGGAACACATGATATTGGGACCAAGTTAGAGAATCCAGCATATATAGGTGCCATGTCAAAAATTTTACTTAAGAATGATAACTTTCTTAGTTCTCAGTGTCATATGAAATCAAACCAGATACAGAATGCAGACTGTCCTAAAAAAACACTTTTTTATGTAAAATTCAGGTTTTGAGTGCTGAAGAAACGTTGTTTGTGGACATCAGAATGGACCAATGCCTGCTGCTTCAGGGGCTGCTAGGGAGCAGACAGAACCCCATGAAACCCTGGCTTAGTCAAATCACTCTGCAAACCTGAAAAAGCTGAAAAGCGTCACCACAGCCTGTGGTCAGTTGCTTTAGATTGCTTCATAGGGGCTGGCTTTCATGTCGATCAATTAGCTTCATGGCCTTAGAATGGATCATTCCTCATAATTAGCCACAGAACAAATGTCAGTTGTGCATCATAAAGCGGGGATGGGAAAACAATATAGATGCAGAGCTGCACGAATTCTCTTCTCTGGCTGGAAAAGTAACTAACAATGTGTGCCTTTCCCAGATAGGGAGGCCACCAATGAGTTAAAAAAAATGGTTCTACTGAACACATACTTCAACTCTGTATTTTCTGATTTCTTGCCCTTTGAACTAGTATATAACATTAAGAAGGATTTTTTAAATTCATGTTTAACCTTGCCTTCAGACTCCAAATGGGCACCTGAAGTCAGGAGTTGGAGATCAACCTGGCCAACATGGTGAAACCCCGTTTCTACTAAAAATACAAAAATTAGCCAGGCATGGTGGCAGGTGCCTGTAATCTCAGCTACTTGGGAGGCTGAGGCAAGAGAATCATGTTAACCTGGGAGGCAGAGGTTGCAGTGAGTTGAGATCATGGGCAACACAGTGAAACTTCATAAAAAAAACAAAAAACAAAAACTCCAAGCAGGGTTCTAATTAGTGAATCTGTAAATCAATTTAAATCAATTTATTCCCTTAGGCAGATGCTGGCCTCTGTTCAAACTTTCAGCTAGGTCACCATTAGCTGGTTAGCTGATCCTACTGGTAATTAGCTTACATGGCTAACAGTCTAACCATTTGAAACTTCCTGGCACAATTCATTTGCAAACAGATCATGAGACCCCTTCTTGCTCTGTCACCAGGCTGGAGTGCAGTGGCACGATCTCGGCTCATTGCAACCTCTGCCTCCCGAGTTCAAGCGATTTTTCCACCTCGGCCTCCCAAGTAGCTGGTACTACAGGCACCCTCCACCATGCCCGGATAATTTTTGTATTTTTAGTAGGGATGGGGTTTCACCATGTTGGCCAGGATGGTCTCGATTTCCTGACCTTGTGATCTGCCCGCCTTGGCCTCCCAAAGTGCTGGGATTACAGGCCTGAGCCACCGCATCCAGCCACCATCAGAATTTTTTTTTTTTTTTTTGAGACGGAGTTTCTCTCTTGTTGTCCAAGTTGGAGTGCAGTGGCGCGGTCTCCACTCATCGAAACTTCTGCCTCTGGGTTCAAGCGATTCTCCTGCCTCAGCCTTCCGAGTAGCTGGGATTACAGGCACGTGCCACCAGCCCAGCTAATTTTTGTATTTTTAGTAGAGATGGGGTTTCACCATGTTGACCAGGATGGTCTCGATCTCTTGACCTCATGATCTGCCCACCTTGGCCTCCCAAAGTGCTGGGATTATTACAGGCATGAGCCATCGCGCCCATCCCCAGAATTTTTAAATAAGTATAGTTAAAATACTAAATCTATTTTTAAAATCACATAAACTATGATATAAGGTATTTATCCAGGACTAAAGACATGTTCCCCAGATCACAATGACCGTGTTTTCTGTGCAAGAAAATATAGCAACTTATGAGTCCTGAAAACTCCGAGTACAGACACCTACTTTCCAGCAGTCACAAACATCTCGTCCTGGCACCTGGAGAAGATAATGTGGGTGGCATTCCCAACATTGAGGCCGGCCGCAGGGCTGCCGCAGATGGCATCTCTCTTGGCTATGCTCCACACCACCACACTGCCGAAATAAGAGGGACAAAAAAAAAACAACCAAAAAAAAAAAAACAAAACCAACAAAGTCAAAGAGAAAACAGGCTTTCAAAATAAGACACAACCATCTTAGTGGTTCTAGAAAGAAAAAACAAAACAAGTCACTCATGCATGTAGTCCCAACTACTCGGGAGGCTGAGGCAAGAGAATCGCTTGAACCCGGGAGGCGGAGGTTGCAGTGAGCTGAGATTGCACCACTGCACTCCAGCCTGGTGACAGAGCGAGACTCTGTCTCAAAACAACAACAACAAACAACGAAATCACACCACCCCTGACATCTCAACCACACTGGGTATTAGAAGACATGTGGGTGACACTTTAAAAGCTTTAAGGGAAATGATAAAGCTAGAAGCTAGTGAGCCCATCCATCGAATCTGATGCTAAAATAAAGACCTTTTCAGACATGCAAGGCTTTAAAGTCCACCACCCGTTTATCTGATGCGATCTCGGCTAACTGCAACCTCTGCCTCCTGGGTTCAAGCAATTCTCCTGCCTCAGCCTCCTGAGTAGCTGGGACTACAGGCACACACCACCACACCCAGCTAAGCACACAAGCGCCATGAAGAGCGTCTCCAGGCCAAGAAGGAGAAGATCAAGACCGTATCTAATGAGAAAGAGACAAGAAATAGGAGCTCCCCATTTCTTGTCTGTAGATAGCAGTCTCAGTGATAACATAGATTGGTCATTAAAATAAAACCAGGGAGGGTGGAGAGGGATAACATGGGGATAAATGCTGGATACAATATATACCTAAAGTAAAATTAAAAAAAATAATAATTTAGATAGATAGAAAACAAAACTCCATATACAAAACACACAAAATAAATAAAATAAAATAAAAATAAAAAACAAGCCCTTTTTCTGCTTGCCCCCCTCAAAAAACAAGTTGAGCTAAGAAGGTTAACAGGGAATTTCTGGATACATTACTTATCAGAAACACTCAAGTGGTAACAGCCCAGGGAAGGGGTGACCACTTATGAATGACAAGAAAAGAGCTCATGAAAATTTTGTTGACTTGCTATATAGTAAGAGAAGAGCTATCATTATATAACTATACACAAATATACATTTCCTTTATAATAAACCTATGAAGCTCAAATAAGAAAATATATGTAAAAGGGGAGAGAGATCCAAGATGGCTGATTACTAGCAGCTCAGGATTGTAGCTCTCAGTGAAAGGGCAGAGAACGAGTGGACGCCACACTTTCAGACGAATTTTTGTTGCTCACGAACTAGGAGATTCCCAGCGGAGGAGCCTCACAGGTCGCCAGTGCGACTCTTGTGGCCAGAGCGGCGGTTTTGCTGGCGCCCTGGCGCTGCGGTTCTCGGTGCAGAGTAAACGGGACTGGGTCTCTTTTTGGTCGACGTTTGGAGCTCTGGGAAGGCAGAACTGAAGAGGGAAGCCAGACAGGAGACTCCCAGGCAGAAAAGCACCACGAATCTCAACACCGCTGTTTTAGCCGGCGCGGTGGGTTGCTCAGATTCTGGTGCTGGGAATCAACAAGTTGGATGTCCACTCAGAGACCCAATTTGAAAGTCGGCAATTACAAAGACGACAGGTGGATAAATCCACAAAGATAGAAAGAAACGAGCGTAAAAAGGCTGAAAATACCCAAAATCCGAATGTCTCTCCTTCTACAGGGGATCACAGTTCCTTATCAACAAGGGAACAAGGCCTGACAGAACGAGTGCGTTCCATTAACAGAATTAGGCTTCAGAAAGTGGATAATAAGAAACTTCTGTGAGCTAAAAGAACATGTTCTAACCCAATGTAAAGAAACTAAGAACCTTGAAAAAAGGTTTGAAAAAATGCTAACGAGAATAGACAATTTAGAGAGGAATATAAGTGAATTAATGGAACTGAAAAACACAATACGAGAACGCCGTGAAGTGTGCGCAGGTTTTAATAGTCGAATTGATCAAGCAGAAGAAAGGATATTAGAGGTCAAAGACCAACTTGATGAAATGAAACAAGAAGACAAGATTAGAGAAAAAAGAGTAAAAAGGAATGAGCAAAGTCTCCAAGAAATATGGGACTATGTGAAAAGACCTAATTTATGTTTGATAGGTGTACCTGAATGTCATGAAGAGAATGAATCCAAGCTGGAAAATAT
>CAUYLG010074856.1:0-15753 GCA_963573385.1 Cacajao melanocephalus
CCATGCTAATAGGAACATTCACGCCCAACTTTGGACTCTAGGGGAAGCTTCCTAAGCGGCTACTAAGTATTTATGGAAAGGTGGCAGGTAAACATTCATCCAACATGCTCCAAATTCTGTCCACCACCCTCACTTTTTGTCGGGGACATAGGGGAATAAGAGCCATTGTGGCCCAAAGGTCCTGCTGCTTCAGAAGAGTCATGAGAGGAGACTCCACCAAAGCCAGAATGAGGCTGTTCTCCCTTTTCTCCCCCATTCCCAGCCCAGAAGGCATATTACTGCACCTTTCCCAACTCTAAACGGGCAAACACACCATCCAGTGTATTTTTTTGCTCTCTTCATCCTTAAGAGACCCCAAATTCCTGCTAATTAAAAATGGAAAGGAAATATTTGGGGCCATTGGCACTCGAAGCAAGGAGATGATCCCCTGAGCAGTGATCCAGACTCATGATTCACTGGAAAAGGCAGACATTTGTTGATGCTGTCTTCTTCCTATGCAACTGCCAGAGTAGAAAACAACAAAAAGAAAGATAGGAGGGTGAAGGAGGCCAGGCCCACTTTTTAAAAAGCATTAAGTTCTCAATACAGTCTTTGTTTTTGAGCCATCTCTAGCAATGTAAGTCTTCTCATTTGCTATCAAAAGTGCTTAACTGTGAGCACCAAGGTTACACTATGAAGTGATTGCTAAGATAAGTGCCATGATTCCATCAGAATTTCCTCTCGCAGGGGTTAAATCAAAGTCCAGTTTCATAGACCTTATCTGTTCCCAGTGTAAAGCAAGGCTCTGTTTTCTTAGGAAAGCATGCGTTTTTCTCTGTATTGTCCACTATTTCACTCTGTGACCTACACAGTTGCAGATATGAAACGTCAGCAAGACAGTTGCATGTAATTTGGGACTTCTGTACAGAGAGGAGATTATTACTACCCAGAGGCCCCAGCACCTGGCGGGAGCGGGGAACATCTAGGAATGCACCTGTGCATGCTCACTGCCATCCTCACCAGATAATTTTGAAACCAGCATTTCTTATTTCCCAATGTGGGCACCTGTTCTTTTAAAACATCAACTTTCTCAATGCTATAGGTACCCTCAAAACAGAACTACAGGCCTTGTAGAAATAAAAGCCACCGGAGACCATCAGACCCAGTTCTGACCTGTCCACAGCTGAGCACATGGCTTTGCCATATTGTGATTGAAAGCAAAAGAAATACTCCACACAAATCCTGCAATAAACACTAACATTCAATTTGACACACACTAACAGAACATTATTTTCATGCTCAGGAAAAGAATAGTGAATGTCTATTCCCATAACTGATGGAGTCTTCAAGAAACATGCATATACTTGGTTTTCTGTTTTGTGTTTTTCTGACCTAGGGTCTCACTCTGTCATCCAAAGTGGAGTGCAGTGTCTCACTCTCGCCTCACTGCAACTTGCACCTCCCAGGCTCTAGGGATCCTCCCACCTCAGCCTCCCCTGTAGCTGGGACTACACACATGCACAACCATGCCTGGCTGATTTTTGTACTTTTAGTGGAGATGGGGTTTCACCATGTTACCCACGCTGGTCTCGAACTCCTGGGCTCATGCGCTCCACCCTTAAAGATCACTTGAACGGAGCCACCGCTCCCTGCTGACATACATATTATTTTTAATGCCTCTCTAGTTCTTCCAGTTTCCAGAAGAATTGAGGCATGGGACAGAGGAAATAGTCAAAAATACTGCTGCAGATAATAGTTTCCACTCAGTCTAAGTTTCAAAAGAGAGAGTTCTTTTAAAAGTCATCCCACAAAAAGCGTGTGTTTTAAAATGTACGTCAAATGATTCAAAGGCAAAGATCAGGCCAGTTGTGACTGCTCAGCCCTGTAATCCCAGCACTTTTGAAAACTGAGGTGAGAGGATCGCTTGAGCTCAGGAGTTCAAATCCAGTCTGGGCAACAAATTGCGATCTCATCTCTCAAAAGGGATTTTTAAAAACATATAAAAAAGGAAAAAAGGTAAAGATGAAAAATTATTCTACTACAAGTTCAAATTTTTGTCACCCAAGATAGACGGTTGTAGATGTTAGTTTCAGCTGAAAAGTTATGAACACAGTCTCAGGAGGAGTCCAGTAGCTTCAGCATTCTATAGTAATTTTTTTAAAATGGGGTTTTGCTGTCTAAAGTTTCTCTTTCTTTTCTTTTCTTTTTTTTTTTTTTTTTTTTTTGAGTTTGAGTCTCACTCTTGTCATCCAGGTTGGACTGCAATGGCACAATCTCTACTCACTGCAACCCCATTTGCAAAGCCCATCTTCAGTCTGAAGAAACTACATCAATAAAAGCAGGTTGGATTTTTAATCGGGTTTCCTCAAGGATGTCTAAGAGGACATTCATCCTCTGAAAACCCTTTTTTTTTTTTTTTTTTTGAGACACGGTCTTGCTCTGTCACCCAGGTTGGAGCGCAGTGGCGTGATCTCAGCTCATTGCAACCACTGCTTCTTGGGTTGAAGCTATCCACCTGCTTCAGGCTCCCTAGTAGCTGGGACTACAGTGGTGCACCACCATGTCCGGCTGAGTTTTGTATTTTCATTGTGGGGTTTCACCGTGTTCTCCAGGCTGGTGTGGAACTCCTGGCCTTAAGTCATCTGCCTTCCTCGGCCTCCCAAATTGCTGGAATTACAAACATGAGCCACTGGGCTGGACTTCATCCTCTGAAAACTCTTGAGAGTGAAAAAGATGGTCTAAAAAAAAGGCTTGGTCATGAGGCCCATCGCTGCAGTCACACAAACTGCAAAGCAAGGTTCATAATCTCATCCTAATTTTTCTTTTCAATTTGAAAATATACTGTTAATAAAACTTAAGTAATCTTAGTAATTTTTTGATCTCATGACCTGCAAATTAATCATCACTGCCTGGGAAAATGAAAAAACATTTCAAATTAGCACAGGTAAGAATCTGGTCTAAACTGAGTGTGCCCCACCCCACCACCAAACAAATTTCATAAAACCCACCAGTTTAAAACAGTAACACCAACAAAAAAATCCTTAGTTGTTAGAAATTACTAAAGAGAATATTCCCTCATAAAGCTCCATTTGTGCCATATCTTCAAGGTATATATTTGAGTCTATGCAATTGTTCTTTAACCTTTTCACCCTAATTAGGTGAGAGAAAACTTATTCAAAATTGTTGTTTTTTATTCCTTTTTTTTTTTGTGCTGGAGATCAGAGTTTTATTATTACTCAAATCAGTCTTCCCGAGCATTCAAGCATTCAGGGAGCAGAATTTTTAAGGACACCTTGGTGGGTGGGGGAGATTTTTAAACAAATTTCCAGTTTGCAAACCTGCCTCCCCCAACCCCCACTGTAATGCGAGTATATTAGCAGTGTATTCAGGCTTACAAATCAAAGCATTCGACAAAATCAAAATTTCGGGCTGCCACTTTCTACATGGTTTCATCAGACCCTTAAAAGCGATAGCAGGACCATCAGGCACTTTGATTTTTAAGCTATCTCCTCTCCATCAGTTTCAGTGACTCTAAATGAATATTAATTACTCATGTACTGTGTTCTTTCTGTGTGTAACTTATTCCCTTACCCCAGTGTCTGAATATTTATAAATACAGTCATTTAGCTAAGAAGGTAGCCTGGTTTAAATATTTTAAATACAGTAGAACCTTCTCACATCCTGGCTCTTTGGTGCATTAATTTGCATACTCCTCAAGTCAGACTCAGTTCCAAAATAGCTCCATACAGAAGTGTTCTCTGAACGATACCATTGTTAGAAGGAATTGAACTTCATTTATGCTTAATTTTGTACAGGAAATAGAAGTAACAGTTTAGTTCTGTTTCATTTTATTTTTCCATTAGAAAGCATATTCCATCTGGCAGTGGGAAATTTCCATATGCTAGGATTTACATATCCCATTTTTTCACCCCCTAAAGTTCAAAACTCACTTGGCAAACATGGAAAAGGCAACAAAAACAGGCCAATTGAAGCAGGTTTCAGAGTGGCTATTGTGATCAATTGCTTTCATCAGGCTTACTGGCTTCCACTTCAGCTTCACCACATTCATGCTTATTGCAAGCTCCTTTCTGGGGAAGAAAACCACAAAAGTTCAGTATTTGAAATTGTGAATGAAACGAAATACACGTATAAACATTTCATAGCTGTTTGAAAATGTCTATCCTCACAACCGCTCCAGCACATTTTTCTGTGATACCTAGGCCAAGGCCTGCATTAGGTAGGGATGGTTGTACTTTGTGTGCAGAATTTAAGAGAGGGCTAAAACACTCAGGATTCAAGATATCTCCATCTATCTATCTATCTATCTCTCTATCTATCCACCTATCCATCAATCATCCATTTATCTAATCTATGTATCTAATTTTAGAGACAGGATCTAGCTCTGTCCCACAGGCTGGAGGGCAGTGACCCAATCATGGTTCACTGAAGCCTTGAACTCCTAGGCGCAAGCAATCCTTTAGAGTATTTAGGACTATGGGTGCATGCTGCTAACATGCCCACCTAATTTTACAAAATTTTTGTACAGATGAAATCTCACTATATTGCTCAGGCTGGTCTTGAATGCCTGGACTCAAGTGAGCCTCCTGATGGCTTCCCAGAACGCTGGGATTACAGGCATGAGCCACTGTGCCAGCCCGAAAATTAATAATTTTTAATGCAAATATTTCACTTGGTTCATTTCTATACTTCGTGGAAAATATATCGATGCCCAATAGGAATCACCCCACCCCACAGTTCAAGAGTGGCCTTGAGCTAGGGCCTTGAGCCCCTTACTTAGCCTTGTGTCCTTAAGGAAGAACAGCAGTGTCCTGTCCACATGCCCTCTTTATCCCTGCTAATTTTCCTTACTCTAAGATTTGCTTTGTCTGAAATTAATATAGCTACTCCAGCTTTCTTTCTATTTTTTTTTAAGACAGTCTTACTCCTTAGCCCAGGCTGGAGTGCAGTGGTGCTGTCTCAGCTCACTGCAACCTCTGCATCCCAGGTTCAAAGGATTCTCAGGCCTCAGCCTCCCAAGTAGCTGAGAGTACAGGTGTGCGCGACCACACCTGGCTACTTTTTGGTTTCACCATGTTAGCCAGGCTGGTCTAGAACTCCTGGCCTCCAGCGATCTGCCCGACTTTCACTCCCAAAGTGCTGCGATTACAGGTGTGAGCCACCACACCTGGCCCAGCTTTCTTTTGATTAGTGCTACTATAGCATAATGTTTCTCCATCCCTTAAAACAAACAAACAAACAAACAAACAAACAAAAACTCCTTTGAGATTCCCTTGGCAAAAAAGAAAAAAATTTTAAATAAAAACTCTCCTGTCTCCAAATCAAGACCATCCTTTTCCTTTTGATGCATGTCTTTATATTTTATTTTATTTGTTTCTTTGTTTATTTGTTTATGATATAGGGTCTCACTCTGCTGCCCAGGTAGGTGTGCAGTGGTGTGATTACGGCTCATTGCAACCTCAGCCTCCCTGGGCTCAGGTGAGCCTCCCACCTCGGCCTCCTGAGTTGCTGGGACTATAGGCACAGGCCACCCTGCCTGGCCAATTTTTATATTACCCAAGGGTTTTGCCATGTTTCTCAGGCTAATCTTGAACTCTTGAGCTCAGGCAATCTGCCTGCCTTGGCCTCCCAAAATGCTGAAATTACAGTTGTTAACTACTACATCTGGTCTGTCTATATATATATATATATATATATATATATATATATATATATATTTAATGTGAGTTTCTTGTAGACAATATAGAGTTGGATCTTGTATTTTTATCCACTCAGAGTTTTTGCCTTTTTTTTTCCTCTTCATGTTCATAGCATGAAGTTTCTGTCTGTCTCTCAGTTGGTGTATTTAGATCATTCACACTTAAAGTGATTATTGATATATCTGGATTCCTGTCTACCATATTTGTAACTATTTTCTATTGTTCTTGGTTTCTATTTTGTCTTCTACTCTCTTTCTGCCTTCTTTGGTTGTAATTGAGCTTTTAATTATGATTACATTTCCTCTCCTCTCTTAGTATATCAATTATACTTCTTTTTTAAAATTGTATTTAATTGGGAGTGTGTGAATGTGTGTGTGTGTGTATGCGTGTGTGTGTGTTTTCTTTGACTCTTCTTCTTTTTTAAGGGCAAGGTCTCACTCTGTCACTCAGGCTGGAGTGTAGTGGCACAATCATAGCTTACTGCAGCCTTGACCTGCTGGGCTTCCTTCCTCTGCGTTTTGAGTAGCTGTGAGTACAGGTACACGGCACCAAGCATGGCTAAGTATACTTCTTAAAAAATATTTTTAGTGTTGCCCTAGTGTTCGCAATATGCATTTACTACTAATGTAAGTTCACTTTCAAATAACACTATGTCATTACATGGATTGCACAACTATTTTATAACACAGTATTCCTGATTCCTTCCTTATAACATTGCTGTCCTTTATAACATTGCTGTCGTTCATTTCACTTATCCGTAAGCTATAATCACTGAACACATTTTTGCTATAATTACTCTGAACACTGCTATCAGTCAGATCAATTTAGAATAAGAAAAACGAGAGATTTATTTTACCTTCATTGATGATTTCTCTAATGCTCTTCTTTCTTTACGTAAATTGGAATTTCTGGCCTATATTATTTTTCTATTCTTTGAAAAACTTTTAACATTTATTACCAGGCAGTTATACTGGTGACAATTTCTCCCAATTTTGTTTGTCTGAGTAAGTGTATATTTCTCCTTCTCTTGAAGGGTAACTTCACTGGATGCAGAATTCTAGGTTGTTTTTCTTTGAACACCTCTTCTTGTTCCTCTATAGATAAGGTATTGTTTTCATCTGTCTTCTTTCAAGAGTTTCTCTTTGTCTTTGATTTTCTGAAGTTTGAATATGATATGCTTAAATGTAGATTTTTTTGGTATTTATCTTGTTTGATGTTATTTGACCTTCTTGGGTCTGTGGTTTGGTCTCAGACATTAACTTTGGAAAATTCTGTGCCATTATTACATTAATTATGTCTTTCATTTCTTTCTCTCTTCTCCCATTATGCATATGTTACACCTTTGTGATTGTCCACAGTTCCTTGATATTCTGTTTGGTTTTTCTTTCATTATTTTTTCACTTTGCTTTTCAGTTTAGGAAATTTCTGTAGTCATACTGGAAAGTTTTCTTTTCTTCACTTTTCTTTATTTTACTTCGTTTCTGAGAGAGGGTCTCAGACTGTTATCCAGGCTGGAGCACAGTGGATTCATCATAGCTCACTGCAGCCTCCAACTCCTGGGTTCATGCTGTTCTCCTGCCTCAGTCATCACACCTGGATACTTATTTTTTAGAGTTAAGGTATTGCTATGTTGCCCAGGCTGGTCTCAAACTTGCCTCAAGCAAGAAAGTTGCACCAGTTCAGTTTTAGCCAAGTGAACCCATGCTATGAATTTCAAATAGAATTGTTTTAAGCTTATATAAGAAAAATAAAAACCTATTATCAAAAAGTAATGTTTGATGCTACTTCAAACTGAATGGAGCCTTTCAGTGTTGGTGCTGGCTTATCATGCTAGAGGTTAAAATTTTAATCTACTTAAGTAAAAAAATTTGCATACTCAATTAAAGACGTAAGGCATACACTGACATTCAACATACACCAAAAAGTATGGCAACCATCTGACTTTTTAGAAACACAGTTAACGTCATGTTTACAAACACCCAGTCAATCACTTCAGTCAATTCGGCAATTTTGGAGGAAAAGGTCAGTATATGGTTTCATTGACAATCTGGCAAAAACACAAAAATGATTGAATCAATGACCTACCATCTACCTACTTTACAACCATCCCCATCAGTGATTCAAGCAAATATATATTCATCAACCATTATATATCAATCAGCAAGTCAAATATAAAGGGGTGAAATAAAATTTGACGACATAAATATGTTTTAGTTCAATTTCCTTCATAATAAACAACAGAAGCATCACTGTGGTTGGTATTCTTCTAAATGCTAGTGTCTAAATGAAGTTTGACCAAAAACATACTGAAAAGCTGAGTACTGTGTGGTTACCATATTTTTATTATAATCGGTGTTCTGCCCATTAGACTTTCAAGAGCAATATAAAATGGAAAAAGTTTCCTTTAAAAATAAGAAATGATAAATAATCCCACCAGCAGAAAGTTTTTGTTTTCAAATACAAATTGTGTATCTTTATTTTTAAAGTATTTGTTACCATGTTCACGTTCAAAACACTATACTGAGCAAAGAGCAGCTTTCCTTAAAAAAAAAAAAAAAAAAAAAAAGCAACAAACTTTCCTAAAAAGGAACCTTTACCAACTGTTAGTGGAGGTAGGGTTTTTTAAAATACAGTAATTAGAGCCACAAAATATATTCCAAACCAAATCCTAGAGCAGACATAGAGCATATTCAAATAACAATAACAGCAACAACAACAACAAAGACAGATTCCTACAAACATTTTTCACAGGGAATGAATCTTTTTTCTTATGGGTACCTACTAGTTTTTCCAGTTAAATAAATTATCTATTACAGCTTTACTGATTCAACTGAAAGCAATTAACTTTAAAATGTGTTACATTGCACTGATTGGCCAAAACACACTATAACTAATAAATATGGTGGCGGTTAAGAAAATCCATAGAATTCATTCCCAGAAAGATTTTCATTTCCCCCTTTGTTTTTCTGGCAGAAAGAAAGCAAAGCTCCACCAAGAATTTGCTAATACAAGTGAAAATAAAATAAAGCAGCTTAAAATGGATACAATGCACCTTGAAATTTATTTCCAAGAGCAAGAACCTAAAGTGAAGCATTTAAAATAATAAAAGCAATGTGAATTCAAATCAAATGGGAAAAACAAATTTAGCTACTTTGTAAAAGCTGTTCTTAGCTGGATGCGGTGACTCACGCTTGTAATCCCAGCATTTTGGGAGGCTGGGAGTTCAAGACCAGCCTGACCAATAAGGTGAAACCTCCTCTCTACTAAAAATACATAATTAGCCAGCGTGGTGGCGCATGCCTGTGATCCCAGCTACTCAAGAGGCTGAGGCAGGAGAATCAGAGGCTGAGGCAGGAGAATCACTTGAACCCCGGGGGCAGAGGTTGCAGTGAGCCGAGATTGTGCCATTGCACCGAAGCCTGGGCAACAAGAGCAAAACTCCTCCGGGAAAAAAAAAAAATTGTTTTTCACATTGCAACAGTAATTTTGATCAGCAGCAATTTTGATTAAATAAAATCATACCAATTTACACTAATTTTCTATTCTTTTCCAAAACTTCCCTTACTCTCAAAAGAAAAAGTGCATCTAAAACCCAGCAATTCCCAGCTCCATTAACGTTTCTTATCTCTTTTGAGCCATTTCTCGATTTTCCAAGTAGATTCAACTTGTTACTGTAAGGAAAAATTGACTTCTAAAGTAAACCATTCTGTCATTCACCTGAAAGAAAAGTATCCAAATTATAAAAATCTGAAATATTTTATTAGCAAATTTAAAATGTAAATGAAAACAGAAGTTTGCTTGCAAAGGCCTTAGAGAAAAGTAAAAGAAAGCATGTATTCAAAAACTAGAGATGAAGACAAATATACTTATCTACAAAGGCACTGGCAGACAAAATTTAATTGTTGCCTTTACTCATTGTGAGACATACCCCACCCTATGTTTTTTTCATTCACTTATCACTGAGGTACCAATATTCAAGAATGGAAAATTTAATATTGAAAAAAATAAAACCTAATACTGAAGCGTTTCTCTGAGCCCCTTCAGAAAACTAGGGCACACTAGGTTTTGTGTGCCAGTATGTTTCACTTACTAGTTCTGCGAGAAAATTATCACTGTGTAAATAACATTGTCAGCAGACTTTGCAAATGAACACATAAATCTTGGATATCAACTGGCACATCTTTTTTTTTTTTTTTTTTTTTTTTTTTTTGAGATGGAGTCTGGCTTTTATTGCCCAGGCTGGAGTCCAGTGGCAGGATCTCGGCTCTCCGCAACCTCTGCTTCCTGGGTTCAAGGGATTCTCTTGCCTCAGCCTGCCGAGTAGCTGGGATTACAGGTGCCCACCACCACACCCCGCTAATTTTTGTATATTAGGTAGAGACGGAGTTTCACCATGTTGGTCAGGCTGGTCTCGAATTCCTGATTTCAGGCGATCCACCTGCCTTAGGTTCCCAAAGTGCTGAAACTACAGGCGTGAGCCACCGTGCCCTGCTCTCAACTGGCACATCTTGTTGATACGAAAAGAACTCCTGAAGTTTAAAACAATCTTTTAATTCAGAACACATGTGCCATTCCAAACTGCAACAAATATTGTGCGACACTCAACGAGACACTGACAGATAAGAACTGTATGGAAATTACTAAACCCACCTGCAAAGCAATTCTGTACAAATCGCATTGTCTGCAGAGGTCGATTCTGTGTGGTTGATAGTTGTTCTTTGATGTCGGTTTCTCAACACAGCCACTATTTAAGTCTCAGGGCATCTATTCCATTTAAATAGTATCTGAACAGCCTCTCATCTCGAACAAAACCAAGAATTTTCATAAAGTTTCAATGCGGACTTACCTGTTATTTCGGTTTCCAAAACAACCTCATCAGTCTCCCTCAACCATGGCATATACAGCTTTCTTAACCAAGTTAGTACCAACGCCCTTTTTCTTATATTTGGAATCCACGGCTAACATGGCTATATAACCTCTGCGGAACATCTTTTTATGGATATCCAACTTGCAAACCGTGGCACCCTACATACTCCTTCCGTTACCATGGCCAAGGAGCACAACTGTGGCCAGTTGTGGATAAAATATCTATAGGTGTAAACTGAGTAGGGTTCGGAGAGATCTTTGGTGATCAGTCTCACGATATCGGGCATTTGTAGCTCGGATTCAGATCGGACGTATAGTAACGTTCGATCCTCCCCAGATTCAACCTCCCTGCCTGAAGGGCTTCTTAAGCTGCAGCTGAAGGTCGGGGACGAAGACAGCAGCCGCACCTGCTCGCCTTCCTCCTCCTCCTGCTGGGTGCCCTCGGTCGCCAGACCTTTACCGGCCGCTGCAGGGTCGCTCGCCGCCGCTGTCTCCACGGGGCTGGGGACCACAGTTCTTGCATTATTAGGGAGGGAGGGAGGGAGGGAGCCTCTCACCCGAGTGTACTCGGGATCCTTTTGTTGCAGTCGCTCTGGGGCCTCCGTCAGAGGTGGCCGCCACCACTGTAGGACGCCCTGTGTCAGCACCAAATGCCCTGATATTCATTCTCTCTCTCTCTCTCTCTCTCTCTCTCTCTCTGTCTCCCCCACCCCGTCCTCCCCCTCCCTCCTCTCTCCTCTCTTTCGCGACGTCTCTCCCTTCCTCTTTGCCTTTCCTTCTTTCCAGATGCGAAGGCTATAGGGACCTCGGTGATTGCAGCGGGAGGAGACGGTAAGAAAATACATTCGGAACCCGAGCAGGGAACAGGAGCAGAAGAAGAAAGTTATGACGGCGCGGGAGCTGCGGACCCCATTTTCGAGTAGAACTAGAAGAGCGAAGGTGGCGACCAGGAGCCCTGGCAGCAGCAGCCTGAGGAGTCGGCCCAGGACTCCTCCGCGGATGATCCGCAGCCCCAAGATCAGCAGCATCTCTTTGGCACCAGTGGGTTCAGCGGGTTGCACTTGAAGGAGCTAGGCAGCATTTTCCGACGCTCTCACTATCCCGACGCGTTCGCTGGGTAAGCAGCTTGCTCTGGACGTGCCCAGTTCCCAGGACGCTAGGGCTCTTCCCCGGACGCCTGTGGCTCTGTCCCAGTCTCCTTCCCTCCCCTCCAGAGTCGTAAGCTTTGTTGGGGGTCCAAAGCCACTTGAGTAGGCCTGCTCTTGAGCTGTGGGGTGGGGCCTTCTGGGCATTAAGGTATTTTTCCCACAACATAGAAACGAATCAAGCAAAGAAACTTTATTCAGATTCCTGTTTTTGTAAATGTTTTATTGGAATCGCGACTGACATCCAGGTGACGAGAGTGAGTCATACAGCGCTGGATCTTGCCTTTATTTAACATTCGAACATTTTGGTTCTTGTGGATATTTTTTTCATTTGACTTGATTTTTAAAATAATGACTTAAAAATTAATAATCCTCTGGCTGGTTCAGTGGTTCACGCCTGTAATTCCAGAATCTTGGGAGCCTGAGGCAGGAGGATCACTTGAATCCAGGCAGTCCAGATCAGCCTGAGCAATATAGTGACACTCCATTGCTACAGAAAAATTTTAAAAATTAGACAGGCCTGGTGACACACACCTATAGTCCCAGCTACTCCTGAAATACCCTAGCTTGAGCTTGGCTATAATGTATTCATTTTAAACAATCCTGCCAACTCCATTTTGCCCACCCTTGAGCTGTTTGCCCACCCTGAGTTATGTTGGGCATTCTGTTCTGAAAGCTTGTGGACTGAGACACCTGGCATCTTTTTAACCAATTTTCTGAGAAACAGGGCCCACTGGCCCCGTACATCCTGTGTCTGTAACTCTGTAACTGCAACTCCACATCCTGAGTAACAAAACAATTTTAAGTAGAACTTTCTGTTAGGCCCCCCTTCTCCCCTAACCTGCTCTTTCTGCTTCTGTAATAATCTGCTTACCGCCCCCTGACCCTAAACTGGTATAAAAATGTGGACCACCCTTTGATCTTGGCCGAGAGGTTTGAGCACTAGCTGACTCTTGGACGCCGGCATAAAAGTGGACTCTCAACAAACTCAGTGCATGGTGCTTCTGTTTAAACTCACTCGGGTATAACACTCTGAAGGATCGCTTGAGCCCAGGTGTTCGTGAGTACAGTGAACCTTGTTCGCACCAACTCCCTCCAGCCTCGACAAAAGAGCTAGACCCTATCACTAAAATGAGAGAGAGAGAAAGAGATCTTGACTCGTGAGTGTCTTAGCGCTCTCTTAAATTCTGCACACCAAGGACAGTCATCCCTAAGGCAATCCAGGGGCTAGGTGTCACAGGAAAATATGTGGGAGAGGTTGGGAGGATAGACATTTTCAAACAAGTATGAAATGTTCACAGGTGTATTTCATTTCATCCACAAGTCTGAAATAGTTCAAATACTGAACGTTTGTGGTTTTCTCCTGCAGAAAGGAGCTTACAATATGCATGGATGTGAGTGAAGCCAAAGTGGAAGCCAGTAAGCCTGATGAAAGCAATTGATCAAAGTAATTGATCGGAGTAGCCACTTCAGTCCTTGGATACCTTTGTCCTACACATTCTCAAGTTGGCCTGTTTTTGTTGCCTTTTCTATGTTTCCGAAGTGAGTTCTGAACTTTAGAGGGTGAAAAATGAGATTAAAAAAAAAAACCCAGCTTATGGAAATTTCCCATTACCAGAGGGAATATGATTTCTAATAGAAAAATAAAATTAAACATACCCAAACTGCGACTTCTATTTCCTGTACAAAATTTAGAATAAATAAAATTTCATTCCTTTTAACAATGGTATCCTTTAGAGAACACTTCTTCTGTGTGGAGTTATGTTATCACTGAGTCTGACTTAGAAGTATGCAAATTAATGCACCAAAGTGATAGGATGTGAGAAGGTTCAACTATATTTAAAATATTGAAACCAGGCTAAGTTCTTAGATCAATGAGTGATTGTATAAATATTCAGGCATTGAGGTAACAGAATAAGTCACACACAGAGAGAACACTATATGAGTGATTAATATATGTTTAGTTTCACTGAGACTGATGGGAAGGAGAGAGCTTAAAAGTCCAAGTGCTGGTGGTCCTGCTGTTGTTTTTAAGTGTCTGATGAAGCCATGTAGAAAGTGGCAGCCCTAAATTTTAATATTCTGGAATACTTCGATGTGTCAGTCTTAAAACACTGCTAATATACTCACATTACAATAGGAGTGAGGGGGAAACATATTTGCAAACTGAAAATTTGTGTAAAAAATTGGAAGAGAGACGAACAATTTTGAATAAGGTTCCACTCACCTGAGAAGGGTGAAAAGGTTGAAGAATTGCGACACTCAAATATATACCTTGAAGATATGGCTCAAATTGAACTTTATAAGGGAATATTCTCTTGAGGAATTTGTAACAAATAAGGAATTTTTTTGGTAGGACTGTCTAAAAAGGCGCATTTATGAAATTTGTTTGGTGGGAGGGGGGCACACTCAATTTAGACCAAATTCTTACCTGTGCTAAATTGAAATACTTTTTCACTTTCTCAGGCAGTGATGATTATTTTGTAGGTCATGGAATCTAAAGATTACTAAGATGAGTTAAGTTTTATTAAGAAAATTTTTCAAAACAAAAGCAAAATCCAGGATGAGGTTAGGAGCCTCGCTCTGCAGTTCGTGTGAGTGCCGTGATGGAAAGGAGCTGCAGAACTGGTGCAGGTGACTTTTAGTGAATTTAGACCTAGTTTGGCCCAATTTTCCTCAACTCTGCAGCTAAAATAGCAAGGTGATAGTCACAGCATCAGGACTCTTGTCTCAGCTAGACAAGCCACAAACTCTCCGGGTCCCCTATAACAAGGCCTTTTTTTCAGGCCATCTTTTTCACTCTCAAGAGTTTTCAGAGGATGAATGACACCTTAGACATCCTTGAGGAAACCTGATTTAAAATCCAGCCTGCTCCTATTGATTTAGTTACTTCAGACTGAAGATGCGCTCTTCACATGGGGGAGGGGCGTTCTCCTCTGTATAACTTTAAATGGTGCCCACCTTATACCTTGCTCAACTAATCCCACAACCAGGATGACACTATACCAAATGAAGAGGCAGCAGAGGCAGCTGGACACTCCGTTGGTCCACTGTCAGGATACTGACATTTCTTCATCCAGGTACCAAGCACAGTGTTAACAGCAGGTACTGAGTGACATGTGTCCACAAGACTCATATCCAGGAGCTGGGAAAACACCCTTAAAGAATATTAAAAATGGGAGGAAAGAGACAAAGCTGTAAGCATAGTCCAAAACAGAACTGGAGGGCAGGGGATACAGCATTAACTTTCCTAAAATAGTTTACCAATAAGGAAATAGCTTCTCTGGGTGGAGTTTAAAATGTCAGTGCCACAGAGTTATGTGTTGTGGGTTGTTTTTCTTACGATATTAATTGCTCAATATACTAAACTGTTCCCTTTGTAAAACCTCTGATTGAAGTTTTGCTTTAAAAAGAAGTGGTTCAAAAAAGTAAAAGTAGAAGAGCTGTCAGGGGGCATTAATTAATATTCAGAAATAACATGGCAGTGGCCCTATCCTCCTGGGCCACAGGGTAGGAATAATCTTGGATGGACCCTATCATGTCATCCTTGATCAGAACCCTATTGGAGATGGGTTTTTCTGGAGCCACCACTGCCCAGGCTGCCTACACCACCCACGCCTCCTCTGCCCTTGCCTTCCTTTGGCCTGGCTCCAGTTGTCCTGGAATGATCCCCTGTCATCAGCTGTCATTTTGTAGTCCCCTTCTCTAAGGTACAGTCTTCATGACAGTTTCCAAACTGTTTTTCTGGCAGATTCTAATTGTGTAGGGCACAACGTCAAGAGCAGTTCACCAAATGCCTGTTAAATAAGTTGAATACATAAAGTCAGTGCCCCTTTGTGTGTGTGTGTGTGTGTGTGTGTGTGTGTGTGAAATGGGGATGATTATGTATGGATGCGTATTTCTAAAGGAATGACATTGAAACAGAATGGTGAGGAGGCCTCTTTTCATGAGGTGGCCTCCCTGAGTCAGCATGAATGGACCCTGCACTTCACAGAAGTTCTCCAGGTACCTGTGATGTGTTTACTGACCTACACTTTTTCTCCTCT